>JAUIMM010003019.1:0-123593 GCA_031769625.1 Taudactylus pleione
CACTATACAGTGCCCCCAGTAGTAGTCCCCACTATACAGTGCCCCCAGTAGTAGTCCCCACTATACAGTGCCCCCAGTAGTAGTCCCCACTATACAGTGCCCCCAGTAGTAGTCCCCACTATACAGTGCCCCCAGTAGTAGTCCCCACTATACAGTGCCCCCAGTAGTAGTGCCCCCTATGCTGCATTGACCCCAGTAGTAGTTCCCCCCTATGCTGCATTGACCCCAGTAGTAGTTCCCACTATACAGTGCCCCCAGTAGTAGTTCCCCCTATACAGTGCCCCCAGTAGTAGTGCCCCCCTATGCTGCATTGACCCCAGTAGTAGTGCCCCCCTATGCTGCATTGACCCCAGTAGTAGTCCCTCCTATACAGTGCCCCCAGTACTAGTCCCCACTATACAGTGCCCCCAGTAGTAGTGCCCCCCTATGCTGCATTGACCCCAGTAGTAGTCCCTCCTATACAGTGCCCCCAGTAGTAGTGCTCCCCTATGCTGCATTGACCCCAGTAGTAGTCCCTCCTATACAGTGCCCCCAGTAGTAGTCCCCACTATACAGTGCCCCCAGGAGAAGTCCCCCCTATACAGTGCCCCCAGTAGTAGTCCCCCCTATACAGTGCCCCCAGTAGTAGTCCCCCCTATACAGTGCACCCAGTAGTAGTCCCCACTATACAGTGCCCCCAGGAGAAGTTCCCCCTATACAGTGCCCCCAGTAGTAGTCCCCCCTATACAGTGCACCCAGTAGTAGTCCCCACTATACAGTGCCCCCAGTAGTAGTGCTCCCCTATGCTGCATTGACCCAGTAGTAGTTCCCCCTATACAGTGCCCCCAGTAGTAGTCCCCCCTATACTGTGCCCCCAGTAGTAGTCCCCCCTATACAGTGCACGCAGTAGTAGTCCCCACTATACAGTGCCCCCAGTAATAGTCCCCACTATACAGTGCCCCCAGTAGTAGTGCTCCCCTATGCTGCATTGACCCCAGTAGTAGTCCCTCCTATACAGTGCCCCCAGTAGTAGTCCCCACTATACAGTGCCCCCAGTAGTAGTGCCCCCTATGCTGCATTGACCCCAGTAGTAGTCCCTCCTATACAGTGCCCCCAGTAGTAGTCCCCACTATACAGTGCCCCCAGTAGTAGTCCCCACTATACAGTGCCCCCAGTAGTAGTGCCCCCTATGCTGCATTGACCCCTGTAGTAGTCCCTCCTATACAGTGCCCCCAGTAGTAGTCCCCACTATACAGTGCCCCCAGTAGTAGTCCCTCCTATACAGTGCCCCCAGTAGTAGTCCCTCCTATACAGTGCCCCCAGTAGTATTCCCCACTATTCAGTGCCCCCAGTAGTAGTGCCCCCTATGCTGCATTGACCCCAGTAGTAGTCCCTCCTATACAGTGCCCCCAGTAGTAGTCCCTCCTATACAGTGCCCCCAGTAGTAGTCCCTCCTATACAGTGCCCCCAGTAGTAGTCCCTCCTATACAGTGCCCCCAGTAGTATTCCCCACTATACAGTGCCCCCAGTAGTAGTCCCTCCTATACAGCCCCCAGTAGTAGTCCCCACTATACAGTGCCCCCAGTAGTAGTCCCCACTATACAGTGCCCCCAATAGTAGTGCTCCCCTATGCTGCATTGACCCAGTAGTAGTTCCCCCTATACAGTGCCCCCAGTAGTAGTCCCCCCTATACAGTGCCCCCAGTAGTAGTCCCCCCTATACAGTGCACGCAGTAGTAGTCCCCACTATACAGTGCCCCCAGTAATAGTCCCCACTATACAGTGCCCCCAGTAGTAGTGCTCCCCTATGCTGCATTGACCCCAGTAGTAGTCCCTCCTATACAGTGCCCCCAGTAGTAGTCCCCACTATACAGTGCCCCCAGTAGTAGTGCCCCCTATGCTGCATTGACCCCAGTAGTAGTCCCTCCTATACAGTGCCCCCAGTAGTAGTCCCTCCTATACAGTGCCCCCAGTAGTAGTCCCCACTATACAGTGCCCCCAGTAGTCCCCACTATACAGTGCCCCCAGTAGTAGTGCCCCCTATGCTGCATTGACCCCAGTAGTAGTCCCTCCTATACAGTGCCCCCAGTAGTAGTCCCCACTATACAGTGCCCCCAGTAGTAGTCCCTCCTATACAGTGCCCCCAGTAGTAGTCCCTCCTATACAGTGCCCCCAGTAGTAGTCCCTCCTATACAGTGCCCCCAGTAGTATTCCCCACTATACAGTGCCCCCAGTAGTAGTGCCCCCTATGCTGCATTGACCCCAGTAGTAGTCCCTCCTATACAGTGCCCCCAGTAGTAGTCCCCACTATACAGTGCCCCCAGTAGTAGTCCCTCCTATACAGTGCCCCCAGTAGTAGTCCCTCCTATACAGTGCCCCCAGTAGTAGTCCCTCCTATACAGTGCCCCCAGTAGTAGTCCCCACTATACAGTGCCCCCAGTAGTAGTCCCTCCTATACAGTGCCCCCAGTAGTAGTCCCTCCTATACAGTGCCCCCAGTAGTAGTCCCTCCTATACAGTGCCCCCAGTAGTAGTCCCTCCTATACAGTGCCCCCAGTAGTAGTCCCTCCTATACAGTGCCCCCAGTAGTAGTCCCTCCTATACAGTGCCCCCAGTAGTAGTCCCTCCTATACAGTGCCCCCAGTAGTAGTCCCTCCTATACAGTGCCCCCAGTAGTATTCCCCACTATACAGTGCCCCCAGTAGTAGTCCCTCCTATACAGTGCCCCCAGTAGTAGTCCCTCCTATACAGTGCCCCCATTAGTAGTCCCTCCTATACAGTGCCCCCATTAGTAGTCCCTCCTATACAGTGCCCCCAGTAGTATTCCCCACTATACAGTGCCCCCAGTAGTAGTCCCCACTATACAGTGCCCCCAGTAGTAGTCCCCACTATACAGTGCCCCCAGTAGTAGTGCCCCCCCTATGTTGCATTGACCCAAGTTGTAGTCCCTCCTATACAGTGCCCCCAGTAGTAGTCCCCACTATACAGTGCCCCCAGTAGTAGTGCCCCCTATGCTGCATTGACCCCAGTAGTAGTCCCTCCTATACAGTGCCCCCAGTAGTAGTCCCCACTATACAGTGCCCCCAGTAGTAGTCCCTCCTATACAGTGCCCCCAGTAGTAGTCCCTCCTATACAGTGCCCCCAGTAGTAGTCCCCACTATACAGTGCCCCCAGTAGTAGTCCCCACTATACAGTGCCCCCAGTAGTAGTCCCTCCTATACAGTGCCCCCAGTAGTAGTCCCTCCTATACAGTGCCCCCAGTAGTAGTCCCTCCTATACAGTGCCCCCAGTAGTAGTCCCTCCTATACAGTGCCCCCAGTAGTAGTCCCTCCTATACAGTGCCCCCAGTAGTATTCCCCACTATACAGTGCCCCCAGTAGTAGTCCCTCCTATACAGTGCCCCCAGTAGTAGTCCCTCCTATACAGTGCCCCCAGTAGTAGTCCCTCCTATACAGTGCCCCCAGTAGTATTCCCCACTATACAGTGCCCCCAGTAGTAGTCCCCACTATACAGTGCCCCCAGTAGTAGTCCCCACTATACAGTGCCCCCAGTAGTAGTGCCCCCCCTATGTTGCATTGACCCCAGTTGTAGTCCCTCCTATACAGTGCCCCCAGTAGTAGTCCCCACTATACAGTGCCCCCAGTAGTAGTGCCCCCTATGCTGCATTGACCCCAGTAGTAGTCCCTCCTATTCAGTGCCCCCAGTAGTAGTCCCTCCTATACAGTGCCCCTAGTAGTAGTCCCCACTATACAGTGCCCCCAGTAGTAGTGCCCCTTATACAGTACCCTTAGTAGTTGTGCCCCCCTATGCTGCATTGACCGCAGTAGTAGCGCCCCCCTATGCTGCATTGACCCCAGTAGTAGTCCCCACTATACAGTGCCCCCAGTAATAGTCCCCACTATACAGTGCCCCCAGTAGTAGTCCCCACTATACAGTGCCCCCAGTAGTAGTGCCCCCCTATGCTGCATTGACCCCAGTAGTAGTCCCCACTATACAGTGCCCCCAGTAGTAGTCCCTCCTATACAGTGCCCCTAGTAGTAGTCCCCACTATACAGTGCCCCCAGTAGTAGTGCCCCTTATACAGTACCCCCAGTAGTTGTGCCCCCCTATGCTGCATTGACCGCAGTAGTAGTGCCCCCCTATGCTGCATTGAGCCCAGTAGTAGTCCCCACTATACAGTGCCCCCAGTAGTAGTCCCCACTATACAGTGCCCCCAGTAGTAGTCCCCACTATACAGTGCCCCCAGTAGTAGTGCCCCCTATGCTGCATTGACCCCAGTAGTAGTCCCTCCTATACAGTGCCCCCAGTAGTAGTCCCCACTATACAGTGCCCCCAGTAGTAGTCCCTCCTATACAGTGCCCCCAGTAGTAGTCCCTCCTATACAGTGCCCCCAGTAGTAGTCCCTCCTATACAGTACCCCCAGTAGTAGTCCCTCCTATACAGTGCCCCCAGTAGTATTCCCCACTATACAGTGCCCCCAGTAGTAGTGCCCCCTATGCTGCAATGACCCCAGTAGTAGTCCCTCCTATACAGTGCCCCCTGTAGTAGTCCCCACTATACAGTGCCCCCAGTAGTAGTCCCTCCTATACAGTGCCCCCAGTAGTAGTCCCTCCTATACAGTGCCCCCAGTAGTAGTCCCTCCTATACAGTGCCCCCAGTAGTAGTCCCCACTATACAGTGCCCCCAGTAGTAGTCCCCCCCTATACAGTGCCCCCAGTAGTAGTCCCTCCTATACAGTGCCCCCAGTAGTAGTCCCTCCTATACAGTGCCCCCAGTAGTAGTCCCTCCTATACAGTGCCCCCATTAGTAGTCCCTCCTATACAGTGCCCCCAGTAGTATTCCCCACTATACAGTGCCCCCAGTAGTAGTCCCCACTATACAGTGCCCCCAGTAGTAGTCCCCACTATACAGTGCCCCCAGTAGTAGTGCCCCCCCTATGTTGCATTGACCCAAGTTGTAGTCCCTCCTATACAGTGCCCCCAGTAGTAGTCCCCACTATACAGTGCCCCCAGTAGTAGTGCCCCCTATGCTGCATTGACCCCAGTAGTAGTCCCTCCTATTCAGTGCCCCCAGTAGTAGTTCCTCCTATACAGTGCCCCTAGTAGTAGTCCCCACTATACAGTGCCCCCAGTAGTAGTGCCCCTTATACAGTACCCCCAGTAGTTGTGCCCCCCTATGCTGCATTGACCGCAGTAGTAGTGCCCCCCTATGCTGCATTGACCCCAGTAGTAGTCCCCACTATACAGTGCCCCCAGTAGTAGTCCCCACTATACAGTGCCCCCAGTAGTAGTCCCCACTATACAGTGCCCCCAGTAGTAGTCCCCACTATACAGTGCCCCCAGTAGTAGTCCCCACTATACAGTGCCCCCAGTAGTAGTCCCCACTATACAGTGCCCCCAGTACTAGTGCCCCCTATGCTGCATTGACCCCAGTAGTAGTTCCCCCCTATGCTGCATTGACCCCAGTAGTAGTTCCCACTATACAGTGCCCCCAGTAGTAGTCCCTCCTATACAGTGCCCCCAGTAGTAGTCCCTCCTATACAGTGCCCCCAGTAGTAGTCCCCACTATACAGTGCCCCCAGTAGTAGTCCCCACTATACAGTGCCCCCAGTAGTAGTCCCTCCTATACAGTGCCCCCAGTAGTAGTCCCTCCTATACAGTGCCCCCAGTAGTAGTCCCTCCTATACAGTGCCCCCAGTAGTAGTCCCTCCTATACAGTGCCCCCAGTAGTAGTCCCTCCTATACAGTGCCCCCAGTAGTAGTCCCTCCTATACAATGCCCCCAGTAGTATTCCCCACTATACAGTGCCCCCAGTAGTAGTCCCTCCTATACAGTGCCCCCAGTAGTAGTCCCTCCTATACAGTGCCCCCAGTAGTAGTCCCTCCTATACAGTGCCCCCAGTAGTATTCCCCACTATACAGTGCCCCCAGTAGTAGTCCCCACTATACAGTGCCCCCAGGAGAAGTCCCCCCTATACAGTGCCCCCAGTAGTAGTCCCCCCTATACAGTGCCCTCAGTAGTAGTCCCCCCTATACAGTGCACCCAGTAGTAGTCCCCACTATACAGTGCCCCCAGGAGAAGTCCCCCCTATACAGTGCCCCCAGGAGAAGTCCCCCCTATACAGTGCCCCCAGTAGTAGTCCCCCCTATACAGTGCCCCCAGTAGTAGTCCCCCCTATACAGTGTACCCAGTAGTAGTCCCCACTATACAGTGCCCCCAGGAGAAGTCCCCCCTATACAGTGCCCCCAGTAGTAGTCCCCCCTATACAGTGCACCCAGTAGTAGTGCCCCCTATACAGTGCCCCCAGTAGTAGTGCTCCCCTGTGCTGCATTGACCCAGTAGTAGTTCCCCCTATACAGTGCCCCCCGTAGTAGTCCCCCCTATACAGTGCCCCCAGTAGTAGTCCCTCCTATACAGTGCACGCAGTAGTAGTCCCCACTATACAGTGCCCCCAGTAATAGTCCCCACTATACAGTGCCCCCAGTAGTAGTGCTCCCCTATGCTGCATTGACCCCAGTAGTAGTCCCTCCTATACAGTGCCCCCAGGAGAAGTCCCCCCTATACAGTGCCCCCAGTAGTAGTCCCCCCTATACAGTGCCCCCAGTAGTAGTCCCCCCTATACAGTGCCCCCAGTAGTAGTCCCCACTATACAGTGCCCCCAGGAGAAGTCCCCCCTATACAGTGCCCCCAGTAGTAGTCCCCCCTATACAGTGCACCCAGTAGTAGTCCCCACTATACAGTGCCCCCAGTAGTAGTGCTCCCCTGTGCTGCATTGACCCAGTAGTAGTTCCCCCTATACAGTGCCCCCCGTAGTAGTCCCCCCTATACAGTGCCCCCAGTAGTAGTCCCCCCTATACAGTGCACGCAGTAGTAGTCCCCACTATACAGTGCCCCCAGTAATAGTCCCCACTATACAGTGCCCCCAGTAGTAGTGCTCCCCTATGCTGCATTGACCCCAGTAGTAGTCCCTCCTATACAGTGCCCCCAGTAGTAGTGCTCCCCTATGCTTCATTGACCCCAGTAGTAGTCCCTCCTATACAGTGCCCCCAGTAGTAGTCCCCACTATACAGTGCCCCCAGGAGAAGTCCCCCCTATACAGTGCCCCCAGTAGTAGTCCCCCCTATACAGTGCCCCCAGTAGTAGTCCCCCCTATACAGTGCACCCAGTAGTAGTCCCCACTATACAGTGCCCCCAGGAGAAGTCCCCCCTATACATTGCCCCCAGTTGTAGTCCCCCCTATACAGTGCACCCAGTAGTAGTCCCCACTATACAGTGCCCCCAGGAGAAGTCCCCACTATACAGTGCCCCCAGTAGTAGTCCCCACTATACAGTGCCCCCAGTAGTAGTCCCCACTATACAGTGCCCCCAGTAGTAGTCCCCACTATACAGTGCCCCCAGTAGTAGTGCCCCCTATGCTGCATTGACCCCAGTAGTAGTTCCCCCCTATGCTGCATTGACCCCAGTAGTAGTTCCCACTATACAGTGCCCCCAGTAGTAGTTCCCCCTATACAGTGCCCCCAGTAGTAGTGCCCCCCTATGCTGCATTGACCCCAGTAGTAGTGCCCCCCTATGCTGCATTGACCCCAGTAGTAGTCCCTCCTTTACAGTGCCCCCAGTAGTAGTCCCCACTATACAGTGCCCCCAGGAGAAGTCCCCCCTATACAGTGCCCCCAGTAGTAGTCCCCCCTATACAGTGCCCTCAGTAGTAGTCCCCCCTATACAGTGCACCCAGTAGTAGTCCCCACTATACAGTGACCCCAGGAGAAGTCCCCCCTATACAGTGCCCCCAGGAGAAGTCCCCCCTATACAGTGCCCCCAGTAGTAGTCCCCCCTATACAGTGCCCCCAGTAGTAGTCCCCCCTATACAGTGTACCCAGTAGTAGTCCCCACTATACAGTGCCCCCAGGAGAAGTCCCCCCTATACAGTGCCCCCAGTAGTAGTCCCCCCTATACAGTGCACCCAGTAGTAGTGCCCCCTATACAGTGCCCCCAGTAGTAGTGCTCCCCTGTGCTGCATTGACCCAGTAGTAGTTCCCCCTATACAGTGCCCCCCGTAGTAGTCCCCCCTATACAGTGCCCCCAGTAGTAGTCCCTCCTATACAGTGCACGCAGTAGTAGTCCCCACTATACAGTGCCCCCAGTAATAGTCCCCACTATACAGTGCCCCCAGTAGTAGTGCTCCCCTATGCTGCATTGACCCCAGTAGTAGTCCCTCCTATACAGTGCCCCCAGGAGAAGTCCCCCCTATACAGTGCCCCCAGTAGTAGTCCCCCCTATACAGTGCCCCCAGTAGTAGTCCCCCCTATACAGTGCCCCCAGTAGTAGTCCCCACTATACAGTGCCCCCAGGAGAAGTCCCCCCTATACAGTGCCCCCAGTAGTAGTCCCCCCTATACAGTGCACCCAGTAGTAGTCCCCACTATACAGTGCCCCCAGTAGTAGTGCTCCCCTGTGCTGCATTGACCCAGTAGTAGTTCCCCTTATACAGTGCCCCCCGTAGTAGTCCCCCCTATACAGTGCCCCCAGTAGTAGTCCCCCCTATACAGTGCACGCAGTAGTAGTCCCCACTATACAGTGCCCCCAGTAATAGTCCCCACTATACAGTGCCCCCAGTAGTAGTGCTCCCCTATGCTGCATTGACCCCAGTAGTAGTCCCTCCTATACAGTGCCCCCAGTAGTAGTGCTCCCCTATGCTTCATTGACCCCAGTAGTAGTCCCTCCTATACAGTGCCCCCAGTAGTAGTCCCCACTATACAGTGCCCCCAGGAGAAGTCCCCCCTATACAGTGCCCCCAGTAGTAGTCCCCCCTATACAGTGCCCCCAGTAGTAGTCCCCCCTATACAGTGCACCCAGTAGTAGTCCCCACTATACAGTGCCCCCAGGAGAAGTCCCCCCTATACATTGCCCCCAGTTGTAGTCCCCCCTATACAGTGCACCCAGTAGTAGTCCCCACTATACAGTGCCCCCAGGAGAAGTCCCCACTATACAGTGCCCCCAGTAGTAGTCCCCACTATACAGTGCCCCCAGTAGTAGTCCCCACTATATAGTGCCCCCAGTAGTAGTCCCCACTATACAGTGCCCCCAGTAGTAGTGCCCCCTATGCTGCATTGACCCCAGTAGTAGTTCCCCCCTATGCTGCATTGACCCCAGTAGTAGTTCCCACTATACAGTGCCCCCAGTAGTAGTTCCCCCTATACAGTGCCCCCAGTAGTAGTGCCCCCCTATGCTGCATTGACCCCAGTAGTAGTGCCCCCCTATGCTGCATTGACCCCAGTAGTAGTCCCTCCTATACAGTGTCCCCAGTACTAGTCCCCACTATACAGTGCCCCCAGTAGTAGTGCCCCCCTATGCTGCATTGACCCCAGTAGTAGTCCCTCCTATACAGTGCCCCCAGTAGTAGTGCTCCCCTATGCTGCATTGACCCCAGTAGTAGTCCCTCCTATACAGTGCCCCCAGTAGTAGTCCCCACTATACAGTGCCCCCAGGAGAAGTCTCCCCTATACAGTGCCCACAGTAGTAGTCCCCCCTATACAGTGCCCCCAGTAGTAGTCCCCACTATACAGTGCCCCCAGGAGAAGTCCCCCCTATACAGTGCCCCCAGTAGTAGTCCCCCCTATACAGTGCCCCCAGGAGAAGTCCCCCCTATACAGTGCCCCCAGTAGTAGTCCCCCCTATACAGTGCACCCAGTAGTAGTCCCCACTATACAGTGCCCCCAGGAGAAGTTCCCCCTATACAGTGCCCCCAGTAGTAGTCCCCCCTATACAGTGCACCCAGTAGTAGTCCCCACTATACAGTGCCCCCAGTAGTAGTGCTCCCCTATGCTGCATTGACCCCAGTAGTAGTCCCTCCTATACAGTGCCCCCAGTAGTAGTCCCCACTATACAGTGCCCCCAGGAGAAGTCCCCCCTATACAGTGCCCACAGTAGTAGTCCCCCCTATACTGTGCCCCCAGTAGTAGTCCCCCCTATACAGTGCCCCCAGTAGTAGTCCCCACTATACAGTGCCCCCAGGAGAAGTCCCCCCTATACAGTGCCCCCAGTAGTAGTCCCCCCTATACAGTGCCCCCAGGAGAAGTCCCCCCTATACAGTGCCCCCAGTAGTAGTCCCCCCTATACAGTGCACCCAGTAGTAGTCCCCACTATACAGTGCCCCCAGGAGAAGTTCCCCCTATACAGTGCCCCCAGTAGTAGTCCCCCCTATACAGTGCACCCAGTAGTAGTCCCCACTATACAGTGCCCCCAGTAGTAGTGCTCCCCTATGCTGCATTGACCCAGTAGTAGTTCCCCCTATACAGTGCCCCCAGTAGTAGTACCCCCTATACAGTGCCCCCCGTAGTAGTCCCCCCTATACAGTGCACACAGTAGTAGTCCCCCCTATACAGTGAACGCAGTAGTAGTCCCCACTATACAGTGCCCCCAGTAATAGTCCCCACTATACAGTGCCCCCAGTAGTAGTGCTCCCCTATGCTGCATTGACCCCAGTAGTAGTCCCTCCTATACAGTGCCCCCAGTAGTAGTCCCCACTATACAGTGCCCCCAGTAATAGTGCCCCCTATGCTGCATTGACCCCAGTAGTAGTCCCTCCTATACAGTGCCCCCAGAAGTAGTCCCCACTATACAGTGCCCCCAGTAGTCCCCACTATACAGTGCCCCCAGTAGTAGTGCCCCCTATGCTGCATTGACCCCAGTAGTAGTCCCTCCTATACAGTGCCCCCAGTAGTAGTCCCCACTATACAGTGCCCCCAGTAGTAGTCCCTCCTTTACAGTGCCCCCAGTAGTAGTCCCTCCTATACAGTGCCCCCAGTAGTAGTCCCTCCTATACAGTGCCCCCAGTAGTATTCCCCACTATACAGTGCCCCCAGTAGTAGTGCCCCCTATGCTGCATTGACCCCAGTAGTAGTCCCTCCTATACAGTGCCCCCAGTAGTAGTCCCCACTATACAGTGCCCCCAGTAGTAGTCCCTCCTATACAGTGCCCCCAGTAGTAGTCCCTCCTATACAGTGCCCCCAGTAGTAGTCCCTCCTATACAGTGCCCCCAGTAGTAGTCCCCACTATACAGTGCCCCCAGTAGTAGTCCCTCCTATACAGTGCCCCCAGTAGTAGTCCCTCCTATACAGTGCCCCCAGTAGTAGTCCCTCCTATACAGTGCCCCCAGTAGTAGTCCCTCCTATACAGTGCCCCCAGTAGTAGTCCCTCCTATACAGTGCCCCCAGTAGTAGTCCCTCCTATACAGTGCCCCCAGTAGTAGTCCCTCCTATACAGTGCCCCCAGTAGTAGTCCCCACTATACAGTGCCCCCAGTAGTAGTCCCTCCTATACAGTGCCCCCAGTAGTAGTCCCTCCTATACAGTGCCCCCATTAGTAGTCCCTCCTATACAGTGCCCCCAGTAGTATTCCCCACTATACAGTGCCCCCAGTAGTAGTCCCCACTATACAGTGCCCCCAGTAGTAGTCCCCACTATACAGTGCCCCCAGTAGTAGTGCCCCCCCTATGTTGCATTGACCCAAGTTGTAGTCCCTCCTATACAGTGCCCCCAGTAGTAGTCCCCACTATACAGTGCCCCCAGTAGTAGTGCCCCCTATGCTGCATTGACCCCAGTAGTAGTCCTTCCTATTCAGTGCCCCCAGTAGTAGTTCCTCCTATACAGTGCCCCTAGTAGTAGTCCCCACTATACAGTGCCCCCAGTAGTAGTGCCCCTTATACAGTACCCCCAGTAGTTGTGCCCCCCTATGCTGCATTGACCGCAGTAGTAGTGCCCCCCTATGCTGCATTGACCCCAGTAGTAGTCCCCACTATACAGTGCCCCCAGTAGTAGTCCCCACTATACAGTGCCCCCAGTAGTAGTCCCCACTATACAGTGCCCCCAGTACTAGTGCCCCCTATGCTGCATTGACCCCAGTAGTAGTTCCCCCCTATGCTGCATTGACCCCAGTAGTAGTTCCCACTATACAGTGCCCCCAGTAGTAGTCCCTCCTATACAGTGCCCCCAGTAGTAGTCCCCACTATACAGTGCCCCCAGTAGTAGTCCCCACTATACAGTGCCCCCAGTACTAGTGCCCTCTATGCTGCATTGACCCCAGTAGTAGTTCCCCCCTATGCTGCATTGACCCCAGTAGTAGTTCCCACTATACAGTGCCCCCAGTAGTAGTCCCTCCTATACAGTGCCCCCAGTAGTAGTCCCTCCTATACAGTGCCCCCAGTAGTAGTTCCCACTATACAGTGCCCCCAGTAGTAGTCCCCACTATACAGTGCCCCCAGTAGTAGTCCCTCCTATACAGTGCCCCCAGTAGTAGTCCCCACTATACAGTGCCCCCAGGAGAAGTCCCCCTTATACAGTGCCCCCAGTAGTAGTCCCCCCTATACAGTGCACCCAGTAGTAGTCCCCACTATACAGTGCCCCCAGTAGTAGTGCTCCCCTGTGCTGCATTGACCCAGTAGTAGTTCCCCCTATACAGTGCCCCCCGTAGTAGTCCCCCCTATACAGTGCCCCCAGTAGTAGTCCCCCCTATACAGTGCACGCAGTAGTAGTCCCCACTATACAGTGCCCCAAGTAATAGTCCCCACTATATAGTGCCCCCAGTAGTAGTGCTCCCCTATGCTGCATTGACCCCAGTAGTAGTCCCTCCTATACAGTGCCCCCAGTAGTAGTGCTCCCCTATGCTGCATTGACCCAGTAGTAGTTCCCACTATACAGTGCCCCCAGTAGTAGTCCCCCCTCTACAATGCCCCCCGTAGTAGTCCCCCCTATACAGTGCCCCCAGGAGAAGTCCCCCCTATACAGTGCCCCCAGTAGTAGTCCCCCCTATACAGTGCCCCCAGTAGTAGTCCCCACTATACAGTGCCCCCAGGAGAAGTTCCCCCTATACAGTGCCCCCAGTAGTAGTCCCCCCTATACAGTGCACCCAGTAGTAGTCCCCACTATACAGTGCCCCCAGTAGTAGTGCTCCCCTATGCTGCATTGACCCAGTAGTATTCCCCCCTCTACAGTGCCCCCAGTAGTAGTCCCCCCTCTACAGTGCCCCCCGTAGTAGTCCCCCCTATACAGTGCACACAGTAGTAGTCCCCCCTATACAGTGAACGCAGTAGTAGTCCCCACTATACAGTGCCCCCAGTAATAGTCCCCACTATACAGTGCCCCCAGTAGTAGTGCTCCCCTATGCTGCATTGACCCCAGTAGTAGTCCCTCCTATACAGTGCCCCCAGTAGTAGTCCCCACTATACAGTGCCCCCAGGAGAAGTCCCCCCTATACAGTGCCCACAGTAGTAGTCCCCCCTATACTGTGCCCCCAGTAGTAGTCCCCCCTATACAGTGCCCCCAGTAGTAGTCCCCACTATACAGTGCCCCCAGGAGAAGTCCCCCCTATACAGTGCCCCCAGTAGTAGTCCCCCCTATACAGTGCCCCCAGGAGAAGTCCCCCCTATACAGTGCCCCCAGTAGTAGTCCCCCCTATACAGTGCACCCAGTAGTAGTCCCCACTATACAGTGCCCCCAGGAGAAGTTCCCCCTATACAGTGCCCCCAGTAGTAGTCCCCCCTATACAGTGCACCCAGTAGTAGTCCCCACTATACAGTGCCCCCAGTAGTAGTGCTCCCCTATGCTGCATTGACCCAGTAGTAGTTCCCCCTATACAGTGCCCCCAGTAGTAGTACCCCCTATACAGTGCCCCCCGTAGTAGTCCCCCCTATACAGTGCACACAGTAGTAGTCCCCCCTATACAGTGAACGCAGTAGTAGTCCCCACTATACAGTGCCCCCAGTAATAGTCCCCACTATACAGTGCCCCCAGTAGTAGTGCTCCCCTATGCTGCATTGACCCCAGTAGTAGTCCCTCCTATACAGTGCCCCCAGTAGTAGTCCCCACTATACAGTGCCCCCAGTAATAGTGCCCCCTATGCTGCATTGACCCCAGTAGTAGTCCCTCCTATACAGTGCCCCCAGAAGTAGTCCCCACTATACAGTGCCCCCAGTAGTCCCCACTATACAGTGCCCCCAGTAGTAGTGCCCCCTATGCTGCATTGACCCCAGTAGTAGTCCCTCCTATACAGTGCCCCCAGTAGTAGTCCCCACTATACAGTGCCCCCAGTAGTAGTCCCTCCTTTACAGTGCCCCCAGTAGTAGTCCCTCCTATACAGTGCCCCCAGTAGTAGTCCCTCCTATACAGTGCCCCCAGTAGTATTCCCCACTATACATTGCCCCCAGTAGTAGTGCCCCCTATGCTGCATTGACCCCAGTAGTAGTCCCTCCTATACAGTGCCCCCAGTAGTAGTCCCCACTATACAGTGCCCCCAGTAGTAGTCCCTCCTATACAGTGCCCCCAGTAGTAGTCCCTCCTATACAGTGCCCCCAGTAGTAGTCCCTCCTATACAGTGCCCCCAGTAGTAGTCCCCACTATACAGTGCCCCCAGTAGTAGTCCCTCCTATACAGTGCCCCCAGTAGTAGTCCCTCCTATACAGTGCCCCCAGTAGTAGTCCCTCCTATACAGTGCCCCCAGTAGTAGTCCCTCCTATACAGTGCCCCCAGTAGTAGTCCCTCCTATACAGTGCCCCCAGTAGTAGTCCCTCCTATACAGTGCCCCCAGTAGTAGTCCCTCCTATACAGTGCCCCCAGTAGTAGTCCCCACTATACAGTGCCCCCAGTAGTAGTCCCTCCTATACAGTGCCCCCAGTAGTAGTCCCTCCTATACAGTGCCCCCAGTAGTAGTCCCTCCTATACAGTGCCCCCAGTAGTATTCCCCACTATACAGTGCCCCCAGTAGTAGTCCCCACTATACAGTGCCCCCAGTAGTAGTCCCCACTATACAGTGCCCCCAGTAGTAGTGCCCCCCCTATGTTGCATTGACCCAAGTTGTAGTCCCTCCTATACAGTGCCCCCAGTAGTAGTCCCCACTATACAGTGCCCCCAGTAGTAGTGCCCCCTATGCTGCATTGACCCCAGTAGTAGTCCCTCCTATTCAGTGCCCCCAGTAGTAGTTCCTCCTATACAGTGCCCCTAGTAGTAGTCCCCACTATACAGTGCCCCCAGTAGTAGTGCCCCTTATACAGTACCCCCAGTAGTTGTGCCCCCCTATGCTGCATTGACCGCAGTAGTAGTGCCCCCCTATGCTGCATTGACCCCAGTAGTAGTCCCCACTATACAGTGCCCCCAGTAGTAGTCCCCACTATACAGTGCCCCCAGTAGTAGTCCCCACTATACAGTGCCCCCAGTACTAGTGCCCCCTATGCTGCATTGACCCCAGTAGTAGTTCCCCCCTATGCTGCATTGACCCCAGTAGTAGTTCCCACTATACAGTGCCCCCAGTAGTAGTCCCTCCTATACAGTGCCCCCAGTAGTAGTCCCCACTATACAGTGCCCCCAGTAGTAGTCCCCACTATACAGTGCCCCCAGTACTAGTGCCCCCTATGCTGCATTGACCCCAGTAGTAGTTCCCCCCTATGCTGCATTGACCCCAGTAGTAGTTCCCACTATACAGTGCCCCCAGTAGTAGTCCCTCCTATACAGTGCCCCCAGTAGTAGTCCCCACTATACAGTGCCCCCAGTAGTAGTCCCCACTATACAGTGCCCTCAGTAGTAGTCCCTCCTATACAGTGCCCCCAGTAGTAGTCCCCACTATACAGTGCCCCCAGGAGAAGTCCCCCTTATACAGTGCCCCCAGTAGTAGTCCCCCCTATACAGTGCACCCAGTAGTAGTCCCCACTATACAGTGCCCCCAGTAGTAGTGCTCCCCTGTGCTGCATTGACCCAGTAGTAGTTCCCCCTATACAGTGCCCCCCGTAGTAGTCCCCCCTATACAGTGCCCCCAGTAGTAGTCCCCCCTATACAGTGCACGCAGTAGTAGTCCCCACTATACAGTGCCCCCAGTAATAGTCCCCACTATACAGTGCCCCCAGTAGTAGTGCTCCCCTATGCTGCATTGACCCCAGTAGTAGTCCCTCCTATACAGTGCCCCCAGTAGTAGTGCTCCCCTATGCTGCATTGACCCCAGTAGTAGTCCCTCCTATACAGTGCCCCCAGTAGTAGTCCCCACTATACAGTGCCCCCAGGAGAAGTCCCCCCTATACAGTGCCCCCAGTAGTAGTCCCCCCTATACAGTGCCCCCAGTAGTAGTCCCCCCTATACAGTGCACCCAGTAGTAGTCCCCACTATACAGTGCCCCCAGGAGAAGTCCCCCCTATACATTTCCCCCAGTTGTAGTCCCCCCTATACAGTGCACCCAGTAGTAGTCCCCACTATACAGTGCCCCCAGGAGAAGTCCCCACTATACAGTGCCCCCAGTAGTAGTCCCCACTATACAGTGCCCCCAGTAGTAGTCCCCACTATACAGTGCCCCCAGTAGTAGTGCCCCCTATGCTGCATTGACCCCAGTAGTAGTTCCCCCCTATGCTGCATTGACCCCAGTAGTAGTTCCCACTATACAGTGCCCCCAGTAGTAGTTCCCCCTATACAGTGCCCCCAGTAGTAGTGCCCCCCTATGCTGCATTGACCCCAGTAGTAGTGCCCCCCTATGCTGCATTGACCCCAGTAGTAGTCCCTCCTATACAGTGCCCCCAGTACTAGTCCCCACTATACAGTGCCCCCAGTAGTAGTGCCCCCCTATGCTGCATTGACCCCAGTAGTAGTCCCTCCTATACAGTGCCCCCAGTAGTAGTGCTCCCCTATGCTGCATTGACCCCAGTAGTAGTCCCTCCTATACAGTGCCCCCAGTAGTAGTCCCCACTATACAGTGCCCCCAGGAGAAGTCCCCCCTATACAGTGCCCACAGTAGTAGTCCCCCCTATACAGTGCCCCCAGTAGTAGTCCCCCCTATACAGTGCCCCCAGTAGTAGTCCCCACTATACAGTGCCCCCAGGAGAAGTCCCCCCTATACAGTGCCCCCAGTAGTAGTCCCCCCTATACAGTGCCCCCAGGAGAAGTCCCCCCTATACAGTGCCCCCAGTAGTAGTCCCCCCTATACAGTGCACCCAGTAGTAGTCCCCACTATACAGTGCCCCCAGGAGAAGTTCCCCCTATACAGTGCCCCCAGTAGTAGTCCCCCCTATACAGTGCACCCAGTAGTAGTCCCCACTATACAGTGCCCCCAGTAGTAGTGCTCCCCTATGCTGCATTGACCCAGTAGTAGTTCCCACTATACAGTGCCCCCAGTAGTAGTCCCCCCTCTACAGTGCCCCCCGTAGTAGTCCCCCCTATACAGTGCACACAGTAGTAGTCCCCCCTATACAGTGAACGCAGTAGTAGTCCCCACTATACAGTGCCCCCAGTAATAGTCCCCACTATACAGTGCCCCCAGTAGTAGTGCTCCCCTATGCTGCATTGACCCCAGTAGTAGTCCCTCCTATACAGTGCCCCCAGTAGTAGTCCCCACTATACAGTGCCCCCAGGAGAAGTCCCCCCTATACAGTGCCCCCAGTAGTAGTCCCCCCTATACAGTGCCCCCAGTAGTAGTCCCCCCTATACAGTGCCCCCAGGAGAAGTCCCCCCTATACAGTGCCCCCAGTAGTAGTCCCTCCTATACAGTGCCCCCAGTAGTAGTCCCTCCTATACAGTGCCCCCCAGTAGTAGTCCCTCCTATACAGTGCCCCCAGTAGTAGTCCCTCCTATACAGTGCCCCCAGTAGTAGTCCCTCCTATACAGTGCCCCCAGTAGTAGTCCCTCCTATACAGTGCCCCCAGTAGTAGTCCCTCCTATACAGTGCCCCCAGTAGTAGTCCCTCCTATACAGTGCCCCCAGTAGTATTCCCTCCTATACAGTGCCCCCAGTAGTAGTCCCTCCTATACAGTGCCCCCAGTAGTATTCCCCACTATACAGTGCCCCCAGTAGTAGTCCCCACTATACAGTGCCCCCCCGCCTGCACACACACACAGAAAAAAACACAAGTTACCTGATCCGCTCTGAGTCCCGGCCGCTATTCTCCTGCATGGGAGAGGTGTCGTGACGTCTCTCCCATCACATGCTGCGGGGGAGCCAGAAGACGGAGCTCATTAGTGACGTCATCTCCAGCCGGCTCCCTCATCTGGCTGGCAGCTGTCTGTTTGTAAGCCGTGTCGGGCAGACCGCTCTCACTGTACAGTATGAGGTCCCTGTTATAGTGCACACCAGCTATAGCCTGTACAGTATGAGGCCCCTGTTATAGTGTACACCAGCTACAGCCTGTACAGTATGAGGCCCCTGTTATAGTGCACACCAGCTATACCCTGTACAGTATGGGCTCCCTGTTATAGTGCACACCAGCTATAGCCTGTACAGTATGGGCTCCCTGTTATAGTGCACACCAGCTATAGCCTGTACAGTATGGGGTCCCTGTTATAGTGCACACCAGCTACAGCCTGTACAGTTTGAGGCCTCTGTTATAGTGCACACCAGCTATAGCCTGTACAGTATGGGGTCCCTGTTATAGTGCACACCAGCTACAGCCTGTACAGTATGAGGCCCCTGTTATAGTGCACACCAGCTATAGCCTGTACAGTATGAGGTCCCTGTTATAGTGCACACCAGCTATAGCCTGTACAGTATGAGGCCCCTGTTATAGTGCACACCAGCTATAGCCTGTACAGTATGAGGCCTCTGTTATAGTGCACACCAGCTATAGCCTGTACAGTATGGGGCCCCTGTTATAGTGCACACCAGCTATAGCCTGTACAGTATGGGCTCCCTGTTATAGTGCACACCAGCTATAGCCTGTACAGTATGAGGTCCCTGTTATAGTGCACACCAGCTACAGCCTGTACAGTATGAGGCCCCTGTTATAGTGCACACCAGCTATAGCCTGTACAGTATGAGGCCCCTGTTATAGTGTACACCAGCTATAGCCTGTACAGTATGAGGCCCCTGTTATAGTGTACACCAGCTACAGCCTGTACAGTATGAGGCCCCTGTTATAGTGCACACCAGCTATAACCTGTACAGTATGAGGCCCCTGTTATAGTGCACACCAGATATAGCCTGTACAGTATGAGGCCCTGTTATAGTGTACACCAGCTATAGCCTGTACAGTATGAGGCCCCTGTTATAGTGCACACCAGATATAGCCTGTACAGTATGAGGCCTCTGTTATAGTGCACACCAGCTATAGCCTGTACAGTATGAGGCCTCTGTTATAGTGCACACCAGATATAGCCTGTACAGTATGAGGCCTCTGTTATAGTGCACACCAGATATAGCCTGTACAGTATGAGGCCCTGTTATAGTGTACACCAGCTATAGCCTGTACAGTATGAGGCCCCTGTTATAGTGCACACCAGCTATAGCCTGTACAGTATGGGGCCTCTGTTATAGTGCACACCAGCTATAGCCTGTACAGTATGAGGCCCCTGTTATAGTGCACACCAGCTACAGCCTGTACAGTATGAGGCCCTGTTATAGTGTACACCAGCTATAGCCTGTACAGTATGAGGCCTCTGTTATAGTGCACACCAGCTATAGCCTGTACAGTATGAGGCCCCTGTTATAGTGCACACCAGCTACAGCCTGTACAGTATGGGGTCCCTGTTATAGTGCACACCAGATATAGCCTGTACAGTATGAGGTCCCTGTTATAGGGCACACCAGCTATAGCCTGTACAGTATGAGGTCCCTGTTATAGTGCACACCAGCTATAGCCTGTACAGTATGAGGCCCCTGTTATAGTGCACACCAGCTATAGCCTGTACAGTATGAGGCCCCTGTTATAGTGCACACCAGCTATAGCCTGTACAGTATGAGGCCCCTGTTATAGTGCACACCAGATATAGTCTGTACAGTATGGGACCCCTGTTATAGTGCACACCAGCTATAGCCTGTACAGTATGAGGCCCTGTTATAGTGCACACCAGCTATAGCCTGTACAGTATGAGGTCCCTGTTATAGTGCACACCAGCTATAGCCTGTACAGTATGAGGCCCCTGTTATAGTGCACACCAGCTATAGCCTGTACAGTATGGGGCCTCTGTTATAGTGCACACCAGCTATAGCCTGTACAGTATGGGGTCCCTGTTATAGTGTACACCAGCTATAGTCTGTACATATGTGGTCCCTGTTATAGTGCACACCAGCTACAGCCTGTACATATGTGGCCCCTGTTATAGTGTACACCAGCTACAGCCTGTACAGTATGAGGCCCCTGTTATAGTGCACACCAGCTATAGCCTGTACAGTATGAGGCCCCTGTTATAGTGCACACCAGCTATAGCCTGTACAGTATGAGGTCCCTGTTATAGTGCACACCAGATATAGCCTGTACAGTATGAGGCCCTGTTATAGTGCACACCAGCTACAGCCTGTACATATGTGGCCCCTGTTATAGTGCACACCAGATATAGCCTGTACAGTATGAGGCCCCTGTTATAGTGCACACCAGCTATAGCCTGTACAGTATGAGGCCCCTGTTATAGTGCACACCAGATATAGCCTGTACAGTATGAGGCCTCTGTTATAGTGCACACCAGATATAGCCTGTACAGTATGAGGCCCCTGTTATAGTGCACACCAGCTATAGCCTGTACAGTATGGGGTCCCTGTTATAGTGCACACCAGATATAGCCTGTACAGTATGAGGCCCTGTTATAGTGCACACCAGCTACAGCCTGTACATATGTGGCCCCTGTTATAGTGCACACCAGATATAGCCTGTACAGTATGAGGCCCCTGTTATAGTGCACACCAGATATAGCCTGTACAGTATGAGGCCCCTGTTATAGTGCACACCAGCTATAGCCTGTACAGTATGAGGCCTCTGTTATAGTGCACACCAGCTATAGCCTGTACAGTGTGAGGCCCCTGTTATAGTGCACACCAGCTACAGCCTGTACATATGTGGCCCCTGTTATAGTGCACACCAGATATAGCCTGTACAGTATGAGGCCCCTGTTATAGTGCACACCACATATAGCCTGTACAGTATGAGGCCCCTGTTATAGTGCACACCAGATATAGCCTGTACAGTATGAGGCCTCTGTTATAGTGCACACCAGCTATAGCCTGTACAGTATGAGGCCCCTGTTATAGTGCACACCAGCTATAGCCTGTACAGTATGAGGCCCTGTTATAGTGCACACCAGCTATAGCCTGTACAGTATGAGGCCCCTGTTATAGTGCACACCAGATATAGCCTGTACGTATGGGGCCCCTGTTATAGTGCACACCAGATATAGCCTGTACATATGGGACCCCTCTAATGACTGGCACAAAAAACTGTGCCCCCCTTCCCAATCCTTGTAAAGAACAGTCCTGTGCTGTAAATACTGGTGCTCATATCAGCCCCCTGATTTTGTGGGTATCTGGTAATTAAGAATTGATTGAACAAAATGTATTTTTTGTTAGTGCCCCGTTACTCACAGCTGGTATATATGATCTATGTCACCTATTCCTTATGTTCCCCATATAAAGCAGGGAGGCTCGGGTCACTATATATGATCTGTGTCCCCTATTCCTTATGTTCCCCATATAACGCAGGGAGGCTGGGGTCACTATATATGATCCGTGTCACCTATTCCTTATGTTCCCCATATAACGCAGGGAGGCTGGGGTCACTATATATGATCTCTATCACCTATTCCTTATGTTCCCCATATAACGCAGGGAGGCTCGGGTCACTATATATGATCTGTGTCCCCTATTCCTTATGTTCCCCATATAAAGCAGGGAGGCTCGGGTCACTATATATGATCTGTGTCCCCTATTCCTTATGTTCCCCATATAAAGCAGGGAGGCTCGGGTCACTATATATGATCCGTGTCCCCTATTCCTTATGTTCCCCATATAACGCAGGGAGGCTCGGGTCATTATATATGATCCGTGTCACCTATTCCTTATGTTCCCCATATAACGCAGGGAGGCTGGGGTCACTATATATGATCTGTGTCCCCTATTCCTTATGTTCCCCATATAACGCAGGGAGGCTCGGGTCACTATATATAATCTGTGTCCCCTATTCCTTATGTTCCCCATATAACGCAGGGAGGCTCGGGTCACTATATATGATCTGTGTCACCTATTCCTTATATTCCCTATATAATGCAGGGAGGATCGGGTCACTATATATAATCTGTGTCACCTATTCCTTATGTTCCCCATATAACGCAGGGAGGCTCGGGTCACTATATATGATCTGTGTCCCCTATTCCTTATGTTCACCATATAACGCAGGGAGGCTCGGGTCACTATATATGATCTGTGTCACCTATTCCTTATGTTCCCCATATAACGCAGGGAGGCTCGGGTCACTATATATGATCCGTGTCCCCTATTCCTTATGTTCCCCATATAACGCAGGGAGGCTCGGGTCACTATATATGATCTGTGTCCCCTATTCCTTATGTTCTCCATATAACGCAGGGAGGCTCGGGTCACTATATATGATCTGTGTCACCTATTCCTTATGTTCCACATATAACGCAGGGAGGCTCGGGTCACTATATATGATCCGTGTCACCTATTCCTTATGTTCCCCATATAACGCAGGGAGGCTCGGGTCACTATATATAATCCGTGTCACCTATTCCTTATGTTCCCCATATAACGCAGGGAGGCTCGGGTCACTATATATGATCCGTGTCCCCTATTCCTTATGTTCTCCATATAGTGCACGGAGGCTCGGGTCACTATGTATGATTGTATACTATATAATGTATGGGTATTGTGGGCTATCTGTAATTTCAAATCATCTCACCCATCTTTTCTCACACAGATGAGGGATGTTCAGTTCAACCATCTAACGCGGTTCCTGGGTGCATGTATAGACCCCCCAAACATCTGCATTGTGACAGAATATTGCCCCCGGGGAAGCTTGCAGGTACAACACTGGACATTATTTTACACTACAAGGGTAACTTAACTGACACAGTTAATTTAGTTCAGTGGCAAGCACTAGAATAACATAGTTATAGATGCTTTCTGATAGTGGGACAGATATTACAGTAACACAGTATTAGGTGCAGAGTGATAGTGGGACAGATATTACAGTAACACAGTATTAGATGCAGAGTGATAGTGGGACAGATATTACAGTAACACAGTACTAGTTGCAGAGTGATAGTGGGACAGATATTACAGTAACACAGTATTAGATGCAGAGTGATAGTGGGACAGATATTACAGTAACACAGTATTAGGTGCAGAGTGATAGTGGGACAGATATTACAGTTACACAGTATTAGATGCAGAGTGATAGTGGGACAGATATTACAGTAACACAGTATTAGGTGCAGAGTGATAGTGGGACAGATATCAGAGTAACAGTATTAGATGCAGAGTGATAGTGGGACAGATATTACAGTAACACAGTATTAGATGCAGAGTGATAGTGGGACAGATATCAGAGTAACAGTATTAGGTGCAGAGTGATAGTGGGACAGATATTACAGTAACACAGTATTAGATGCAGAGTGATAGTGGGGCAGATATTACAGTAACAGTATTAGATGCAGAGTGATAGTGGGACAGATATTACAGTAACACAGTATTAGATGCAGAGTGATAGTGGGACAGATATTACAGTAACACAGTATTAGGTGCAGAGTGATAGTGGGACAGATATTATAGTTACACAGTATTAGATGCAGAGTGATAGTGGGACAGATATTACAGTAACACAGTATTAGGTGCAGAGTGATAGTGGGACAGATATCAGAGTAACAGTATTAGGTGCAGAGTGATAGTGGGACAGATATTACAGTAACACAGTATTAGATGCAGAGTGATAGTGGGGCAGATATTACAGTAACAGTATTAGATGCAGAGTGATAGTGGGGCAGATATTACAGTAACACAGTATTAGGTGCAGAGTGATAGTGGGACAGATATCAGAGTAACACAGTATTAGGTGCAGAGTGATAGTGGGACAGATATCAGAGTAACACAGTATTAGGTGCAGAGTGATAGTGGGACAGATATCAGAGTAACACAGTATTAGGTGCAGAGTGATAGTGGGACAGATATCAGAGTAACACAGTATTAGATGCAGAGTGATAATGGGACAGATATCAGAGTAACACAGTATTAGATGCAGAGTGATAATGGGGCAGATATCAGAGTAACACAGTATTAGGTGCAGAGTGACAGTGGGACAGATATTACAGTAACAGTATTAGATGCAGAGTGATAGTGGGGCAGATATCAGAGTAACAGTATTAGGTGCAGAGTGATAGTGGGGCAGATAGTACAGTAATACAGTATTAGGTGCAGAGTGATAGTGGGACAGATATCAGAGTAACAGTATTAGGTGCAGAGTGATAGTGGGACAGATATTACAGTAACACAGTATTAGATGCAGAGTGATAGTGGGGCAGATATTACAGTAACAGTATTAGATGCAGAGTGATAGTGGGGCAGATATTACAGTAACACAGTATTAGGTGCAGAGTGATAGTGGGACAGATATTACAGTAACACAGTATTAGGTGCAGAGTGATAGTGGGACAGATATTACAGTTACACAGTATTAGATGCAGAGTGATAGTGGGACAGATATTACAGTAACACAGTATTAGGTGCAGAGTTATAGTGGGGCAGATATCAGAGTAACAGTTTTAGGTGCAGAGTGATAGTGGGACAGATATCAGAGTAACACAGTATTAGGTGCAGAGTGATAGTGGGACAGATATCAGAGTAACACAGTATTAGATGCAGAGTGATAGTGGGACAGATATTACAGTAACACAGTATTAGGTGCAGAGTGATAGTGGGACAGATATCAGAGTAACAGTATTAGGTGCAGAGTGATAGTGGGACAGATATTACAGTAACACAGTATTAGATGCAGAGTGATAGTGGGACAGATATCAGAGTAACAGTATTAGGTGCAGAGTGATAGTGGGACAGATATTACAGTAACAGTATTAGATGCAGAGTGATAGTGGGGCAGATATTACAGTAACAGTATTAGATGCAGAGTGATAGTGGGACAGATATTACAGTAACACAGTATTAGATGCAGAGTGATAGTGGGACAGATATTACAGTAACACAGTATTAGGTGCAGAGTGATAGTGGGACAGATATTACAGTTACACAGTATTAGATGCAGAGTGATAGTGGGACAGATATTACAGTAACACAGTATTAGGTGCAGAGTGATAGTGGGACAGATATTACAGTAACACAGTATTAGATGCAGAGTGATAGTGGGACAGATATTACAGTAACAGTATTAGGTGCAGAGTGATAGTGGGACAGATATCAGAGTAACACCGTATTAGGTGCAGAGTGATAGTGGGACAGATATTACAGTAACACAGTATTAAATGCAGAGTGATAGTGGGGCAGATATTACAGTAACACAGTATTAGATGTAGAGTGATAGTGGGGCAGATATTACAGTAACACAGTATTAGGTGCAGTGTGATAGTGGGACAGATATCAGAGTAACAGTATTAGATGCAGAGTTGTAGTGGGGCAGATATCAGAGTAACAGTATTAGATGCAGAGTGATAGTGGGACAGATATTACAGTAACACATTAGATGCAGAGTGATAGTGGGACATATCAGAGTAACACAGTATTAGATGCAGAGTGATAGTGGGACAGATATTACAGTAACACAGTATTAGGTGTAGAGTGATAGTGGGACAGATATCAGAGTAACAGTATTAGGTGCAGAGTGATAGTGGGGCAGATATTACAGTAACACAGTATTAGATGCAGAGTGATAATGGTGCAGATATCAGAGTAACACAGTATTAGGTGCAGAGTGATAGTG
Source organism: Taudactylus pleione (assembly GCA_031769625.1). Taxonomy (NCBI): domain Eukaryota; kingdom Metazoa; phylum Chordata; class Amphibia; order Anura; family Myobatrachidae; genus Taudactylus; species Taudactylus pleione. The sequence continues at coordinate 25,643 of JAUIMM010003019.1, forward strand.
GGACAGATATCAGAGTAACACAGTATTAGATGCAGAGTGATAGTGGGACAGATATTACAGTAACAGTATTAGATGCAGAGTGACAGTGGGACAGATATCAGAGTAACAGTATTAGATGCAGAGTGATAATGGGACAGATATCAGAGTAACAGTATTAGATGCAGAGTGATAATGGGGCAGATATCAGAGTAACACAGTATTTGATGCAGAGTTATAGTGGGGCAGATATCAGAGTAACACAGTATTAGATGCAGAGTGATAATGGGGCAGATATCAGAGTAACAGTATTAGATGCAGAGTGATAATGGGGCAGATATCAGAGTAACACAGTATTTGATGCAGAGTGATAGTGGGACAAATATTACAGTAACACAGTATTAGATGCAGAGTTATAGTGGGGCAGATATCAGAGTAACACAGTATTTGATATCTGTCCCATTATCACTCTGCATCTAATACTGTGTTACTGTAATATCTGTCCCACTATCACTCTGCATTTAATACTGTGTTACTGTAATATCTGTCCCACTATCACTCTGCATCTAATACTGTGTTACTCTGATATCTGCCCCACTATATTAGATGCAGAGTGATAATGGGGCAGATATCAGAGTAACAGTATTAGATGCAGAGTGATAATGGGGCAGATATCAGAGTAACACAGTATTTGATGCAGAGTGATAGTGGGACAAATATTACAGTAACACAGTATTAGATGCAGAGTTATAGTGGGGCAGATATCAGAGTAACACAGTATTTGATATCTGTCCCACTATCACTCTGCATCTAATACTGTGTTACTCTGATATCTGCCCCACTATATTAGATGCAGAGTGATAGTGGGGCAGATATCAGAGTAACACAGTATTAGATGCAGAGTTATAGTGGGGCAGATATCAGAGTATTAGACGCTCAGTGATGGTGTGGCAGATATTACAGTAACACTATTAGATGCAGAGTGATAGTGGGGCAGATATTACAGTATTAGATGCTGAGTGATAGTGGCGCAGATATTACAGTATTAGATGCTGAGTGATAGTGGCGCAGATATTACAGTATTAGATGCAGAGTGATAGTGGGGCAGATATCATGGTAACACAGTATTAGATGCAGAGTGATAGTGGGACAGATATTACAGTAACACAGTATTAGATGCAGAGTGATAGTGGGGCAGATATCATGGTAACACAGTATTAGACGCAGAGTGATAGTGGGACAGATATTACAGTAACACAGTATTAGATGCAGAGTGATAGTGGGGCAGATATTACAGTAACACAGTATTAGATGCAGAGTGATAGTGGGGCAGAGATCAGAGTACCAGGTATTATACACAGTTCTTTAGTATTGGAGCAGATATAAGGGTAACTATTATATTGGGGCAGCATAGATAATAGTTAGTGAATGCTTTATCTTTTACAGGATATTTTGGAGAATGACAGCATCAATCTGGATTGGATGTTTCGCCACTCATTAATAAATGACATTGTAAAGGTGAGTGAGCTCCGTAACACCTGCACCATAATGTGCCAGGACTGTGATGTTAGGCGATGACACATTATCACTAATCAGAGCTTTTCTCCAGTTATTACCAGTGATGGATTATTCTCCTGCACCTATTCTCCATGGTAGTAGTAACCTCATTGTACCTACATCAATGGGTGAAAGTCTCAGGGGTATATATTTACTAAAGTGAGAGCTTTTAGAAGTGGAGATTGTTGCCCATAGCAACCAATTAGACTCTAGCTATTATCTTCTAGAAGGTGCTAGTTAAATGTTAAGTAGGGTCTAATTGGTTGCTATGGGCAACATCTCTACTTCTAAAAACTCTCACTTTAGTAATTATACTGTACCCCTCAGAGTGGTACCTGTATAGGGAGAAAGTCTCAGACTTCTTATCTTTATAAGGTGGAAGATTCAGAGCCCTTAGCTTTAAAGGGTGGAATTCTCACAGTTCTTACCTTCATGGAAGACTCAGAGCTTGTACCTTAATGGGCAGTAAGTCCCAGAGCCATTACCTGCATGGGGTTCTACTCTGAGACCTTACCTTTAAGGGGTGGAAGCCACAGAGCCTTTACCATCATGATAGTAGCAATCTAATTAACATTTACCCATGGAGGTAACTACTGAGTATTTACCCATACCTTCATGGGGTGGAAGTCACAGAGTCCTTACCTTCATACGGCAGAAGTTTCATGGTACTTACCTTAATTGGGTGGAAGTATCATGGTACTTACCTTCATGGGGTGGAAGTATCATGGTACTTACCTTCATGGGGTGTAAGCCTCAGAGCCCTTACCTTCATGGGGTGGATGCCACAGAGTCCTTACCTTCATGGGGTGGAAGTCTCAGGGTCCTTACCTTTATAGGGTGGAAATCTCAAAATAATTATCTTCATGATGTGGAAATCTTAGAGCCTTTACATTCATCGGGTGAAAGTCTTTGAGCTCTTATCTTCTTGAGGATCTATTCTCAGAGCCATTACTTTCAAGCAGTGAAAGCCTCAGAGAACCTACCTTCAAAGGGTGGAAGCCTCAGATCCCTTACCTTCATGGCTTGGAAGCCTCAGAGTGCTTAACTTCACGGGGTGGAAGTCTTATGGTACTTACCTTAATTGGGTGGAAGTATCATGGTACTTACCTGCATGCGGTGGAAGTCTCATTACCTTACCTTTATTGGGTGGAAGTCTCAGAGTACTTGCCTTCATGATGGTTGTTATTTGTACATTCTGCACATGTCCAGCAGAGGAGCTAATCCTGCAAAATGCTCTGTGCCACAATTTCTAAAATTGCAGGTTCCAGATAAACAAGTGCAGGGTACATAGTAGGTTGTAGTGATGCTGGGTAGATGGAGGTCACAGCCATCCACATGCAGCTTTTTCGGGTGGGTTTGTTGACAAACAGCTTGACAAAAATGGCTGCTCAGAAGGATGTTTAGTCCACCACTGTTGGAGTCCTTTTCAGGTTATGTCTTTTGGGGGCTTGGCAATGGTGAGAACTTTGGAACAAACTACTTGTAGCTCCCTGGAGTCTCCAGGAGATACCGGTATGTCTCTCTGTGGTCCAGGTCTCCTCTACCTGCTCTGGATTTTTCCTCACCACATACTGCCCAGATGCTAAACATCTTCAAACCCCATCTAGCACTTAGTTGCTGAAGTCATTAATCCTGGTTCCCATATATGCCCTAACAATTTGATATATCTTCTAATTAACACTGAGGAAAGTGTCCAAAGTCCTCCAACAGTGACGTGACCAGGTACCAGAAGTGTCCGACGCACGCTCTTGCAGTTGGTGTCATGCAGCGCTGAAACCTGGCCTGTGCTTAGTGGTTCCGATGCTGCTGCTTGTGTCGTTACATCTGCTTGCTCACTCCACGTGTTCTGTTTCTTCTCACAAGGACGGAGCTCTTGTGGTCCTTTGACCAGCATCCCTCTCTTACATCCGGAAGGAGGTCAGGTAGTGGAGTCACCACTTAATTCCTCCATTGGTAAACAACTAACTATATAATCTAACTCAGGCTTGTTACAATTTATATGGTCTGGTCCTGGGAGCCTGACACATGGGCATCATAACAGCACCTCCTGCCCTTCCTCATGTGTCCAGATTATGTAAATTCTGCTGCTTGGTCTACAGTTCTAGAGGGTCACCAGACTGGGGCCGCTCTCTTGGCCATCATGGAATAATGCTGTGTAGCTAGTTCACCTTCCCCCTCTGCTTACATCTCTGCAGTAATGGTGGGCACTCACTGGCATGTATCTCTACCCCAGTCATCTGGAACCCAGGTCCAGCACTAGCAGGAGAGTGTGACAGCCCATACACCACCAAGCTGCTCCAGCCCCCACTGCTCCTACAGAGCTCACCAATAGCCCGTTCCGTGTCAGCCCATCACCAGCGGTCCCTGTGCTCAGAGAATGAGGGGGGCAATTAATCACCAACAGCCCCCGCTACTCCTACAGAGCTCACCAATAGCCCGCTCCATGTCAGCCCATCACCAGCGGTCCCTGTGCTCAGAGAATGAGGGGGGCAATTAATCACCAACAGCCCCCGCTACTCCTACAGAGCTCACCAATAGCCCGCTCCATGTCAGCCCATCACCAGCGGTCCCTGTGCTCAGAGAATGAGGGGGGCAATTACACATATGAATATACTGAGGACACACTGTCACAACAATGTAATTATTTTATTGTCATTAGTGTGTAACGGGTGTGGTATGATCAGTCACAATGTCAGCATTCATCCTGTCAACATAAAAGTGTCGACAAGGTCATAATGACTATATTGTCACCTGTCGGCATTATGAGAATGATGATACATTACATGTCGATATTTAAAAAAAAATTATTGACATTGTTGTGTTGATGTTATGGATGGTGACACTGTCATGGGTGACCTATTACCTACATCCCGTGTGTACTTTGCAGCACCAGGCAGGCATCGGCCTTTGTGTAATCGCCTGATTTAGCTGCCTCTGTGAAATGACATTGCCATACATAGTGTATCTGCGAGATGGGGACAGAATCCTGACATTGCCATAGATAGTGTATCTGCGAGATGGGGACAGAATCCTCACATTGCCATAGATAGTGTATCTGTGAGATGGGGACAGAATCCTGACATTGCCATAGATAGTGTATCTGCGAGATGGGGACAGAATCCTGACATTGCCATAGATAGTGTATCTGCGAGATGGGGACAGAATCCTGACATTGCCATAGATAGTGTATCTGCGAGATGGGGACAGAATCCTCACATTGCCATAGATAGTGTATCTGTGAGATGGGGACAGAATCCTCACATTGCCATAGATAGTGTATCTGCGAGATGGGGACAGAATCCTGACATTGCCATAGATAGTGTATCTGCGAGATGGGGACAGAATCCTGACATTGCCATAGATAGTGTATCTGCGAGATGGGGACAGAATCCTGTATCTGTGAGATGGGGACAGAATCCTGACATTGCCATAGATAGTGTATCTGTGAGATGGGGACAGAATCCTGACATTGCCATAGATAGTGTATCTGCGAATCTGCAAGATGGGGACAGAATCCTGACATTGCCATGGATAGTGTATCTGCGAGATGGGGACAGAATCCTGTATCTGTGAGATGGGGACAGAATCCTGACATTGCCATAGATAGTGTATCTGCGAGATGGGGACAGAATCCTGACATTGCCATAGATAGTGTATCTGCGAGATGGGGACAGAATCCTCACATTGCCATAGATAGTGTATCTGTGAGATGGGGACAGAATCCTCACATTGCCATAGATAGTGTATCTGCGAGATGGGGACAGAATCCTGACATTGCCATAGATAGTGTATCTGCGAGATGGGGACAGAATCCTGACATTGCCATAGATAGTGTATCTGCGAGATGGGGACAGAATCCTGTATCTGTGAGATGGGGACAGAATCCTGACATTGCCATAGATAGTGTATCTGTGAGATGGGGACAGAATCCTGACATTGCCATAGATAGTGTATCTGCGAATCTGCAAGATGGGGACAGAATCCTGACATTGCCATGGATAGTGTATCTGCGAGATGGGGACAGAATCCTGTATCTGCGAGATGGGGACAGAATCCTGACATTGCCATAGATAGTGTATCTGCGAGATGGGGACAGAATCCTGACATTGCCATAGATAGTGTATCTGCGAGATGGGGACAGAATCCTGTATCTGTGAGATGGGGACAGAATCCTGACATTGCCATAGATAGTGTATCTGTGAGATGGGGACAGAATCCTGACATTGCCATAGATAGTGTATCTGCGAATCTGCAAGATGGGGACAGAATCCTGACATTGCCATGGATAGTGTATCTGTGAGATGGGGACAGAATCCTGACATTGCCATAGATAGTGTATCTGCGAATCTGTGAGATGGGGACAGAATCCTGACATTGCCATAGATAGTGTATCTGCGAGATGGGGACAGAATCCTGACATTGCCATAGATAGTGTATCTGCGAGATGGGGACAGAATCCTGACATTGCCATAGATAGTGTATCTGCGAGATGGGGACAGAATCCTGTATCTGTGAGATGGGGACAGAATCCTGACATTGCCATAGATAGTGTATCTGTGAGATGGGGACAGAATCCTGACATTGCCATAGATAGTGTATCTGCGAATCTGCGAGATGGGGACAGAATCCTGACATTGCCATGGATAGTGTATCTGCGAGATGGGGACAGAATCCTGTATCTGTGAGATGGGGACAGAATCCTGACATTGCCATGGATAGTGTATCTGCGAGATGGGGACAGAATCCTGTATCTGTGAGATGGGGACAGAATCCTGACATTGCCATAGATAGTGTATCTGCGAATCTCAGAGATGGGGACAGAATCCTGACATTGCCATGGATAGTGTATCTGCGAGATGGGGACAGAATCCTGTATCTGTGAGATGGGGACAGAATCCTGACATTGCCATAGATAGTGTATCTGCGAATCTCAGAGATGGGGACAGAATCCTGACATTGCCATATATAGTGTATCTGTGAGATGGGGACAGAATCCTGACATTGCCATAGATAGTGTATCTGCGAATCTCTGAGATGGGGACAGAATCCTGACATTGCCATATATAGTGTATCTGTGAGATGGGGACAGAATCCTGACATTGCCATAGATAGTGTATCTGCGAGATGGGGACAGAATCCTGACATTGCTCTCGCTGTCTCCGCAGGGGATGTGTTTCCTGCATCGCAGTATCATTGGCTGCCATGGGAACCTGAAGTCCTCTAACTGCGTGGTGGATAGTCGCTTTGTGCTGAAGATCACGGACTATGGACTCGCCAGCTTCCGTTCCACCTGTGATGCAGATGATGTCTATGCCTTGTATGCCAGTGGGTGTAAATGTTTGGGACCGTCTTTCCCCCCTTCTGTATAAAGTCCTATTTCTTTTTCAGGGACCATAGGGCTCCACAGGGAGACCTTGGGTGATGGTTGAGGACCGGGCACCGAACAGTTAATGCTTTGCGCCCAGGATGCAACAGTCCTTCCCCCTATACCCCGCCCCCGAGCCAGAGGCACTTTAGTTTCGTCGGTGCCCGGCCGGAGTCGGGTCACCATTATAACAGTGGGCTGCTTCAGCATTTTATCTTCTGGGCGGGCATCACCATCACCCCGCCGGGCGCCGGAATGCCAGCTCCACCTGGAGCTCTCAGCGGGCATCCTGGGGATCTTGATAGCCGGCCCCACAGACAGACCCAAATTGCAGTTTCTATGAAGACAGGTAAGGCGGGTGGCCCGCAGATGGGCAGTCTTACCTCCAGTCTCAGGGGACAGACCAGAGGTGCTGAGGGTACATACGGAGCGGGAATCCAGCGTCCCGGTGGTTAATAATCGACATGGGGAGGTCAGGCTTCCCTATTACAGCGGCCCCTCAGCTCAAGGCGCCATTCCTCTGAGCTGCTCTCCTCCTCCGACCACGCCCCCTCAGAGGTCTCCGGCGGCCATCTTCTATAGGCTCAGCCACAGCTCTCTCAGGCTATAGTGCTACATAACCTGTATGTAGGGGGACCGGACCCAGCGTTTCCCTATCATCCTTTAAGGACTGAGTAGTTGATTATGGGCCATTCTGCAGCTATATTGTATTTCTGCGTTGTATGTGACTTATGCCAGTGCTGCCTGTCTGTATATGTCTCTGTACGATCAGCATATACCTTTCCCTTTTTTTCCTTATTGTTCCCTAACATACAGGTGTATTCAGGCTGTTCCTGTGCCTCACATCTCTTGTATTTGTGAGGGTTGTCACATACAGTTGGTTACTGCACTGTGCCATATTTGTGCTGTGCATTCCTGCAGCTTGTCCAAGCATAAGACAGGATCAGTATATTGCTTTCCTACTTGTATCCTACATACCCAGCGGTTGCATTATACTCAGTGCCATATTGTGTGCTGTACTACTCTACAGCTATGTCTAGCAAGGGCAAGAGTAAGAAGCATCTGCACCCATACTGCTATCATGTAAATTACGTGCTGCAGGCTTAAGCGAGGAGGATTTGCTACAAGATGGGTTATGTGCTAAGTGTCATACTCCACCAGGTCCATCAGACCCCCCATCTCCTGCACAAGAGCCCCCCTGGGCTTCCTTTTCTCAGGTGCTGGCTACTATTGCGGACCGCCTAGCGCTCCCGGCTATAATCCCCCCTATGGGATTGCCACAATAGGCTCAGATTATACAGGTGCCTCCTGTGCCCCCTCCATGGGTAGACATACTCTCTAGCTCCAGTACAGAGTCTGGTGGCTTCCTCTACAGCCTTTCACACTGTTGTAAGGTGAGAAGTCCCCACCCAGTAAGACTACTAAGCGTCCTGTGTTACCCTCACAGTCCACGCAGCTCTCAGATTCAGAGGTGTCATCTGACGAGGCAGAAGATGCTGATCTCTCTAATACTGAGTCCCCTTCGGGGGAAGAAGCAGAGATTCAGTCTAAAATTAATATACCTGCTTTGGTGCGAGCGGTTAGATCTATCTTACAATTAGAAGATGATGAGCCCACCCCCAAATCAAAGCGCCCACTCTTTAAACGACAAAAAGTGGCTTCAGCAGAGTTTACCCTCTCGGACCAACTAGTTGAGCACATGGAAGAGTCTTATCAGGTGCCTAGTAAGAGGTTTCAGCCCCCAAAAAGCCTGAGCTCTTGTTATCCTTTTCCTGCAGGTCATTGGGCAAGATGGGTGACTCCCCATGTGGTGGATTCCCATGTTATGCGATTGATTAAAAGCGCTACGTTACCTATCCCTACAGTTTCCTCACTAAAGTACACTACGGATAGAAAGATTGAAACTGACCTTAAATCTGGGTACTCTTTCTGGCGCCATTGCTCGCCCCCGACCATGGCTACTGCATTGGTGGCTAAAGCAATTGAGAGCTGGGCAGACGCTCTTGAAGACTCTTTTCCCTCAGACGCCTCTCGGGATCAGATGTCTTATGTAGCTCACACAAGAGATGCAGCTTCATAAATTGGAGAAGCTTCCTTGGATGCCAGTCTCCTAGCTTCTAGAGTTTCGGCCACGGCGGTGTCCTCCCGCTACATTCTGTGGCTGCGGTCATGGAAGGCGGATGCAGATTCTAATAAAGCCTTAGAAGCATTACCTTACAATGGGGAGATCTTGTTTGGCCCAGACTTAGACAAGATTGTAGCCACATTAGCAGCATCCAAGACTGCCTTCAGCAGCTACCGCTACACCTAGGACACCATCCTTTAGGTGCTTTCGTCCCCAAGGAAAGCCTAAGGGTCAGTCCTTTCCTAGGCAGTCGGCTTCCACTAGGGCCGCTAAACCTAGGACCAAGCAGATCTGGACCACCAGATGTCCTGCTTCAAAAGCCGAGGACAAGCCTTCAGCCTGACGGAACGGGCTTCCCCCTGGGGGACCCCAGAGTAGGAGGCCGACTTCTTTAGTTTGCCCAGTGTCAAACCGCCACAGACGCTTGGATAAGAAAAGTGTCTCCACCCCACCAATTTTTCTACACAGGCCCTCCATCAGACCCAAAAAGGGGCCTGCTCATCCAGAAAGCCATTCAGTCCTTGCTGCAAGTTCTAGTCCCGCTATAACAGTGAAGGAACGGTTATTATTCTACTCTCTTTCTGATTCAGAAGCCAAATGGGTCTCATCGGCCTATCCTCAACCTCAAATCCCTGACCACGTTCATCAGGGTCCCCAGGTTCCGAATGGAAACCTTATGCTTTATTATACTAGCTATGGAGCCTGGGGACTTTATGGTATCTCTGGATATTCAGGATGCTTACCTACATGTACCTATTAGCAACCCTCTCATCAGCAATATCTCCGGTTCGCTTTACTACAGCAAGACTTACAATTTCAGGCTCTGCCTTTTGAACTGTGTACAGCTCCATGGTTTTTTACCTAGATTATGGCTATCATGGTGGCCCATCTGCATTGTCAGGGGGTCTGGCTAAACCATACCTGAATGACCTCTAGCTCTTAGCAAGCTCCCAAGAGGTGCTTCAGATAACCCTTGCCTTTCTACAAAAGCACGGCTGGTTAATCAACTGTAAGAAATCCTCCCTGAATCCTTCACAAAGGATGGTTCATCTGGGAGCTCTTTTGGATTCTCAGGATCAGAGAATCTTCCTGACAGCAGTCAAGATCTCCAAACTGCAAATACGTGTGCACAGATTCCTACGCAGTCGCCGAGTATCAGTCCACTCAGCAATGCAAGTTCTAGGATCCATGGTATCCACCTTCGACATGGTGGAGTATGCTCAGTTCTAGGCCAGGCCCCTACAACAGCTAATGCTGTCCAGGTGGAACGGGTTGCCCCACGGATAAAGGCTCAAATGATGGTTCTCTCTCCAGAGGTTCGTCTGTCCCCCTTCTTGTGGCTACATATGTCCCCTTAACCAAAGGTCGCCCCTTTTGGACCTCGGATTGGGTACTCCTTACAGTCTCCGGGGCTGGGGCACAGTGACCGATCAACATTCCTTCCAGGGGCGTTGGAAGGTCGACTCCTTCCAGGGAGTCGACCTTGCCAATCAATGTATTGGAACTCTGAACCACCCACAAAGCTCTCACTCTAGCTCAGGACATTCTTCACGGCAAGCCTGTACAAGTGCAGTCCGACAACACCACAGCAGTGGCCTACATCAATCACCAAGGAGGCACTCAAAGTCGGTCAGCAATGATAGAAGTGTCAAGCATTCTCACATGGGCCAAAGGTCACATCCCGGCCGTCTCCGCAGTGTTCATTCCAGGAGTACTCAACTTGGAAGCGGACTTCCTCAGCCATCATGAAGTGCATATCGGGGAACGGTCTCTCCACCCAGAAGTCTTTCAACTCATAGTGAACAAATGGGGCCTACCAGACACAATCACAAATTGCCAGTGTATGGGTCCACAACAAGGGACACAGAGGCAGCTGTAGATGCCTTATCAGTGAAGTGGACCTTCCATCTGGCGTACCTATTCCCTCCAGTCTCCCTTCATCCTCAAGCTATTCGGAAGTTCAAACAAAATGGAGGCACTGTCCTGCTGGTGGCCCCAGCATGGCCCAGACGACATTGGTACTTAGATCTTCTGAGCCTCTTCATAGAGGCACCGTTCCTGCTACCTCAGCGGCTGGACCTGTTGTCTCAGGGTCTTCACCCGGACTTAGGTTGTCTGTCTTTGTCTAAATTGTGGTCCCAGGCTTCCAATCACCAGACCTCTCGGCAGGTGAGGCCTCCTTGGATGTGGTCCGTGCTCTCAGAATCTATGTGGACCATACAAGCTCTCTGAGGATAACAGACTCCCTGTGCTCTATGGATTTCACAAGAAGGGTTGGCCAGCCAATAAACAGACATTGGCTAGATGGCTTTGCATGACTATCTCACAGGCTTACAGGCAGGCTGGCCTTCCTGTACTGGCTACTGTCACTGCTCATTCCACTCGCTCTGTGGGTCCCTCGTGGACAGCTCGCCGTGGTGCCTCAGCTAAACAACTTTATAAGGCAGCCATGTGGTCTTCTGTTCACACCTTTCTTAGCTTCTATGCCTTTGAATCATTTGACTCTCAGGATGCCTCATTTGTACGCCAGATTCTCATCTCAGCTAAGGAGCATCCCCACCCTTGAATAACTGCTTTGGGACATCCCTAAGGTCTCCCTGTGGAGCCCTATTGACCCTGAAGAAGAAAATGAGAGTTATGGTAAAACTTACCTTCATTAACTCTTTCTTCGAAGTCCATAGGGTCCACAGGGTACCTGCCCTGATGCATCTGGCTTCTGTGGGCTATGTTTCCTGGACACCTTTTCCTGTCTCCTTCTGTGTGAACCAGTCTTCCATCTCTTCTCTCCTCCTCCGGCCTTAGGCTTGTCAAGAACTTAAGTGCCTCTGGCTTGGGGGGGTATAGGGGGAAGGACCGTTGCATCCTGGGAGCAAAGCTTTAACTGTTCGATGGCCGGTCCTCAACCACCACCCACACCCCAGGGTCTCCCTGTGGACCCTATGGACTTCAAAGAAAGAGAGTTAACGAAGGTAAGTTTTACCATCACTCTCATTTTTGGGATATTAGAAGTTTGCACTTTATAAAACACTGCCACAAATTAATCTAATTTCACCTGTAAATAGTCTCCCTGTAATCAGCTTTCTATCAAACATATACAGCATATAGCAATGTAGTCATTACAAATAATAATGTATCAGTCCAGCTAAGATAGTAACAATGTATCCATACAGCTGAGAGAGTAACAATGTATCCGTGCAGCTGAGAGTGACAATGTATCTGTACAGCTGAGAGAGTAACAATGTATCCATGCAGCTGAGAGTGTAACAATGTATGTATACAGCTGAGAGAGTAACAATGTATCCGTGCAGCTGAGAGTGACAATGTATCTGTACAGCTGAGAGAGTAACAATGTATCCATGCAGCGGAGAGAGTAACAATGTATGTATACAGCTGAGAGAGTAACAATGTATCCATACAGCTGAGAGAGTAACAATGTATCCGAGCAGCTGAGAGAGTAACAATGTATCCGAGCAGCTGAGAGAGTAACAATGTATCCGTGCAGCTGAGAGTGACAATGTATCCGTGCAGCTGAGAGAGTGACAATGTATCTGTACAGCTGAGAGAGTAACAATGTATCCATGCAGCTGAGAGAGTAACAATGTATGTATACAGCTGAGAGAGTAACAATGTATCCATACAGCTGAGAGAGTAACAATGTATCCGAGCAGCTGAGAGAGTAACAATGTATCCGAGCAGCTGAGAGAGTAACAATGTATCCGTGCAGCTGAGAGAGTAACAATGTATCCGTGCAGCTGAGAGTAACAATGTATCTGTACAGCTGAGAGAGTAACAATGTATCCGTGCAGCTGAGAGAGTAACAACGTATCCGTGCAGCTGAGAGAGTAACAATGTGTCCGTACAGCTGAGAGAGTAACAATGTATCCGTACAGCTGAGAGAGTAACAATGTATCCGTGCAACTGAGAGAGTAACAATGTATCTGTACAGCTGAGAGAGTAACAATGTATCTATACAGCCGAGAGAGTAACAATGTATCCGTACAGCTGAGAGTGACAATGTATCTGTACAGCTGAGAGAGTAACAATGTATCCATGCAGCGGAGAGAGTAACAATGTATGTATACAGCTGAGAGAGTAACAATGTATCCATACAGCTGAGAGAGTAACAATGTATCCGAGCAGCTGAGAGAGTAACAATGTATCCGAGCAGCTGAGAGAGTAACAATGTATCCGTGCAGCTGAGAGTGACAATGTATCCGTGCAGCTGAGAGAGTGACAATGTATCTGTACAGCTGAGAGAGTAACAATGTATCCATGCAGCTGAGAGAGTAACAATGTATGTATACAGCTGAGAGAGTAACAATGTATCCATACAGCTGAGAGAGTAACAATGTATCCGAGCAGCTGAGAGAGTAACAATGTATCCGAGCAGCTGAGAGAGTAACAATGTATCCGAGCAGCTGAGAGAGTAACAATGTATCCGTGCAGCTGAGAGAGTAACAATGTATCCGTGCAGCTGAGAGTAACAATGTATCTGTACAGCTGAGAGAGTAACAATGTATCCGTGCAGCTGAGAGAGTAACAACGTATCCGTGCAGCTGAGAGAGTAACAATGTGTCCGTACAGCTGAGAGAGTAACAATGTATCCGTACAGCTGAGAGAGTAACAATGTATCCGTGCAGCTGAGAGTGACAATGTATCTGTACAGCTGAGAGAGTAACAATGTATCCATGCAGCTGAGAGTGTAACAATGTATGTATACAGCCGAGAGAGTAACAATGTATCCGTGCAGCTGAGAGTGACAATGTATCTGTACAGCTGAGAGAGTAACAATGTATCCATGCAGCGGAGAGAGTAACAATGTATGTATACAGCTGAGAGAGTAACAATGTATCCATACAGCTGAGAGAGTAACAATGTATCCGAGCAGCTGAGAGAGTAACAATGTATCCGAGCAGCTGAGAGAGTAACAATGTATCCGTGCAGCTGAGAGTGACAATGTATCCGTGCAGCTGAGAGAGTGACAATGTATCTGTACAGCTGAGAGAGTAACAATGTATCCATGCAGCTGAGAGAGTAACAATGTATGTATACAGCTGAGAGAGTAACAATGTATCCATACAGCTGAGAGAGTAACAATGTATCCGAGCAGCTGAGAGAGTAACAATGTATCCGAGCAGCTGAGAGAGTAACAATGTATCCGTGCAGCTGAGAGAGTAACAATGTATCCGTGCAGCTGAGAGTAACAATGTATCTGTACAGCTGAGAGAGTAACAATGTATCCGTGCAGCTGAGAGAGTAACAACGTATCCGTGCAGCTGAGAGAGTAACAATGTGTCCGTACAGCTGAGAGAGTAACAATGTATCCGTACAGCTGAGAGAGTAACAATGTATCCGTGCAGCTGAGAGAGTAACAATGTATCTGTACAGCCGAGAGAGTAACAATGTATCTGTACAGCCGAGAGAGTAACAATGTATCCGTACAGCTGAGAGAGTAACAATGTATCCGTACAGCTGAGAGAGTAACAATGTATCTGTACAGCTGAGAGAGTAACAATGTATCCGTACAGCTGAGAGAGTAACAATGTATCCATGCAGCTGAGAGAGTAACAATGTATGTATACAGCTGAGAGAGTAACAATGTATCTGTGCAGCTGAGAGAGTAACAATGTGTCCGTACAGCTGAGAGTAACAATGTATCTGTGCAGCTGAGTAACAATGTATCCATGCAGCTGAGAGAGTAACAATGTATGTATACAGCTGAGAGAGTAACAATGTGTCCGTACAGCTGAGAGAGTAACAATGTATCCGTACAGCTGAGAGAGTGACAATGTATCCGTGCAGCTGAGAGAGTGACAATGTATCCGTGCAGTTGAGAGAGTAACAATGTATCCGTGCAGCTGAGAGTAACAATGTATCCGAGCAGCTGAGAGAGTAACAATGTATCCGAGCAGCTGAGAGAGTAACAATGTATCCGTGCAGCTGAGAGAGTAACAATGTATCCGTACAGCTGAGAGAGTAACAATGTATCCGTGCAGCTGAGAGAGTAACAATGTATCCGTACAGCTGAGAGAGTAACAATGTGTCTGTACAGCTGAGAGAGTAACAATGTATCTGTGCAGCCGAGAGAGTAACAATGTATCTGTACAGCCGAGAGAGTAACAATGTATCTGTGCAGCTGAGAGAGTAACAATGTATCTGTGTAGCTGAGAGAGTAACAATGTATCTGTGTAGCTGAGAGAGTAACAATGTATCCGTGTAGCTGAGAGAGTAACAATGTATCCGTGCAGCTGAGAGAGTGACAATGTATCCGTGCAGCTGAGAGAGTAACAATGTATCCGTACAGCTGAGAGAGTAACAATGTATCCGAGCAGCTGAGAGAGTAACAATGTATCCGAGCAGCTGAGAGAGTAACAATGTATCCGTGCAGCTGAGAGAGTAACAATGTGTCTGTACAGCTGAGAGAGTAACAATGTGTCTGTACAGCTGAGAGAGTAACAATGTATCTGTGCAGCCGAGAGAGTAACAGTGTATCTGTACAGCCGAGAGAGTAACAATGTATCTGTGCAGCTGAGAGAGTAACAACGTATCCGTGCAGCTGAGAGAGTAACAATGTATCCGTGCAGCTGAGAATAACAATGTATCTGTACAGCTGAGAGAGTAACAATGTGTCCGTACAGCTGAGAGAGTAACAATGTGTCCGTACAGCTGAGAGAGTAACAATGTGTCTGTACAGCTGAGAGAGTAACAATGTGTCTGTACAGCTGAGAGAGTAACAATGTATCTGTGCAGCCGAGAGAGTAACAATGTATCTGTACAGCCGAGAGAGTAACAATGTATCTGTGCAGCTGAGAGAGTAACAACGTATCCGTGCAGCTGAGAGAGTAACAATGTATCCGTGCAGCTGAGAATAACAATGTATCTGTACAGCTGAGAGAGTAACAATGTGTCCGTACAGCTGAGAGAGTAACAATGTGTCCGTACAGCTGAGAGAGTAACAATGTGTCCGTACAGCTGAGAGAGTAACAATGTATCCGTGCAGCTGAGAGAGTAACAATGTATCCGTGCAGCTGAGAGAGTAACAATGTATCTGTACAGCTGAGAGTAACATTATTACCATGAAAGCTGTACTTCATTTGTGTTCTGACTGACAGACCAGTAATCTTTACTCATTGATATAACAATTTACACACATTTACTCCTATACTATACTACTTGCTGATATGGGGAGCAGGTATATTGTGTTCTATCCATATCTCACCCACACAGGCTAAATAAGCACTGTACCATGTGTCATTGTACCAGGATTTGGACTGTATCTAAGATGTACATGTATTAAGCATAATTCTTCTGATTTATACCGAAGTGCTGTACAATGTACACGGATAACATGCTAAGAACAAGGTGAAAGGGTTCTGATTCTGAGAGCTAACAATCTAGACAGGGAAATAGACATTGTACACCCAGCTGATAATTGTGTTTCCTTGTTATACAGAGAAATTATGGACGGCTCCGGAGTTGTTACGTATGGGGAGACCCCCTGCTCAGGGTACCCAGAAAGGGGATGTCTACAGTTTTGGGATCATCCTGCAGGAAATTGCATTACGCAATGGGGCATTTTACATCCAAGGCATGGACCTCAGCCCAAAGGGTAACTCCATGTGTGAGAAAATGTCTCTTACTTGGTCCTAGATCTCACATTGACTTTGTGTATTTTTCAGGAGACCAATCTCGTGTGTGAGAGGTCATAGAGCTTATCCTGTGATAGAACCTTCCATGTATCCATACTTACGGCACATATAATAGCATTAGTCATATGATGTACCTAGAACGTGTCATCATCTCCTTCTCCCCAGAGATCGTCCAGAAGGTCCGGAATGGTCAGCGACCGTACTTCCGGCCCACGGTAGACAGCAGCTGTCACAGCGAGGAACTGGGGGTTCTCATGGACAGATGTTGGGCTGAGGATCCATTGGAGAGACCGGACTTCAATCAGATTAAGATCTATATCTGCAAGTTCAACAAGTAAGAAATCTGGAGTGTGGAGAAATGACGAGACCCCCGACCACCGGGATATGCTGTGACCAGTTCATATTTTGTGCTTTACAGGGAGGGCACCACTAGTATACTGGATAATTTACTATCCCGCATGGAGCAATATGCAAATAACCTGGAAAAATTAGTAGAAGACAGAACACAGGCGTATCTGGAGGAGAAACGCAAAGCGGAGAACCTGCTGTACCAGATCTTACCACAGTGAGCTACAACGCAAAATAACACAGTACAGAGTAATGTCACACTACGTAACACAGTACTACGTGACACAGCGCTGTATAACACAGTATAGAGTAATGTCACACTATGTAACACAGTACTACGTGACACAGCACTGTATAACACAGTATAGAGTGACACAGCGCTGTATAACACAGTATAGAGTGACACAGCGCTGTATAACACAGTAAAGAGTAATGTCACACTATGTAACAGTACTACGTGACACAGCGCTGTATAACACAGTATAGAGTAATGTCACACTACGTAACACAGTACTACGTGACACAGCGCTGTATAACACAGTATAGAGTAATGTCACACTATGTAACACAGTACTACGTGCCCCACAACACTGTATAACACAGTATAGAGTAATGTCACACTATGTAACACAGTACTACGTGACACAGCGCTGTATATCACAGTATAGAGTAATGGCACACTATGTAACACAGTACTACGTGATACAGCGCTGTATAACACAGTATAGAGTAATGTCACACTATGTAACACAGTACTACATGACACAGCGCTGTATAACACAGTATAGAGTAATGTCACACTATGTAACAGTACTACATGACACAGCGCTGTATAACACAGTATAGAGTAATGTCACACTATGTAACAGTACTACGTGATACAGCGCTGTATAACACAGTATAGAGTAATGTCACACTATGTAACAGTACTACGTGATACAGAGCTGTATAACACAGTATAGAGTAATGTCACACTATGTAACACAGCACTGTATAACACAGTATAGAGTAATGTCACACTATGTAACACAGTACTACGTGACACAGCGCTGTATAAAACACAGTATAGAGTAATGTCACCCTATGTAACACAGTACTACATGACAAAGAGCTGTATAACACAGTATAGAGTAATGTCACACTACGTAACACAGTACTACATGACACAGCGCTGTATAACACAGTATAGAGTAATGTCACACTATGTAACAGTACTACATGACACAGCGCTGTATAACACAGTATAGAGTAATGTTACACTATGTAACAGTACTACGTGATACAGCGCTGTATAACACAGTATAGAGTAATGTCACCCTATGTAACACAGTACTACATGACAAAGAGCTGTATAACACAGTATAGAGTAATGTCACACTACGTAACACAGTACTACATGACACAGCGCTGTATAACACAGTATAGAGTAATGTCACACTATGTAACAGTACTACATGACACAGCGCTGTATAACACAGTATAGAGTAATGTTACACTATGTAACAGTACTACGTGATACAGCGCTGTATAACACAGTATAGAGTAATGTCACACTATGTAACACAGTACTACGTGATACAGAGCTGTATAACACAGTATAGAGTAATGTCACACTATGTAACACAGAACTACATGACACAGCGCTGTATAACACTGTATAGAGTAATGGCAAACTATGTAACACAGTACTACGTGACACAGCGCTGTATAACACAGTATAGAGTAATGTCACACTACGTAACACAGTACTATGTGACACAGCACTGTATATCACAGTATAGAGTAATGTCACACTATGTAACACAGCACTGTATAACACAGTATAGAGTAATGTCACACTATGTAACAGTACTACGTGACACAGCGCTGTATAACACAGTATAGAGTAATGTCACACTATGTAACAGTACTACGTGACACAGCGCTGTATAACACAGTATAGAGTAATGTCACACTACGTAACAGTACTACGTGACACAGCGCTGTATAACACAGTATAGAGTAATGTCACACTATGTAACAGTACTACGTGACACAGCGCTGTATAACACAGTATAGAGTAATGTCACACTATGTAACACAGTACTACGTGCCCCACAACACTGTATAACACAGTATAGAGTAATGTCACACTATGTAACACAGTACTACATGACACAGCGCTGTATAACACAGTATAGAGTAATGTCACACTATGTAACACAGTACTACATGACACAGCGCTGTATATAACACAGTATAGAGTAATGTCACACTATGTAACACAGTACTACGTGACACAGCGCTGTATATAACACAGTATAGAGTAATGTCACACTATGTAACACAGTACTACATGACAAAGCGCTGTATATCACAGTATAGAGTAATGTCACACTACGTAACAGTACTACATGACACAGCGCTGTATAACACAGTATAGAGTAATGTCACACTATGTAACACAGTACTACATGACACAGTGCTGTATAACACAGTATAGAGTAATGTCACACTATGTAACACAGTACTACATGACACAGCGCTGTATATCACAGTATAGAGTAATGGCACACTATGTAACACAGTACTACGTGATACAGCGCTGTATAACACAGTATAGAGTAATGTCACACTATGTAACACAGTACTACATGACACAGCGCTGTATAACACAGTATAGAGTAATGTCACACTATGTAACAGTACTACATGACACAGCGCTGTATAACACAGTATAGAGTAATGTCACACTATGTAACAGTACTACGTGATACAGCGCTGTATAACACAGTATAGAGTAATGTCACACTATGTAACAGTACTACGTGATACAGAGCTGTATAACACAGTATAGAGTAATGTCACACTATGTAACACAGCACTGTATAACACAGTATAGAGTAATGTCACACTATGTAACACAGTACTACGTGACACAGCGCTGTATAAAACACAGTATAGAGTAATGTCACCCTATGTAACACAGTACTACATGACAAAGAGCTGTATAACACAGTATAGAGTAATGTCACACTACGTAACACAGTACTACATGACACAGCGCTGTATAACACAGTATAGAGTAATGTCACACTATGTAACAGTACTACATGACACAGCGCTGTATAACACAGTATAGAGTAATGTTACACTATGTAACAGTACTACGTGATACAGCGCTGTATAACACAGTATAGAGTAATGTCACCCTATGTAACACAGTACTACATGACAAAGAGCTGTATAACACAGTATAGAGTAATGTCACACTACGTAACACAGTACTACATGACACAGCGCTGTATAACACAGTATAGAGTAATGTCACACTATGTAACAGTACTACATGACACAGCGCTGTATAACACAGTATAGAGTAATGTTACACTATGTAACAGGACTACGTGATACAGCGCTGTATAACACAGTATAGAGTAATGTCACACTATGTAACACAGTACTACGTGATACAGAGCTGTATAACACAGTATAGAGTAATGTCACACTATGTAACACAGAACTACATGACACAGCGCTGTATAACACTGTATAGAGTAATGGCAAACTATGTAACACAGTACTACGTGACACAGCGCTGTATAACACAGTATAGAGTAATGTCACACTACGTAACACAGTACTATGTGACACAGCACTGTATATCACAGTATAGAGTAATGTCACACTATGTAACACAGCACTGTATAACACAGTATAGAGTAATGTCACACTATGTAACAGTACTACGTGACACAGCGCTGTATAACACAGTATAGAGTAATGTCACACTATGTAACAGTACTACGTGACACAGCGCTGTATAACACAGTATAGAGTAATGTCACACTACGTAACAGTACTACGTGACACAGCGCTGTATAACACAGTATAGAGTAATGTCACACTATGTAACAGTACTACGTGACACAGCGCTGTATAACACAGTATAGAGTAATGTCACACTATGTAACACAGTACTACGTGCCCCACAACACTGTATAACACAGTATAGAGTAATGTCACACTATGTAACACAGTACTACATGACACAGCGCTGTATAACACAGTATAGAGTAATGTCACACTATGTAACACAGTACTACATGACACAGCGCTGTATATAACACAGTATAGAGTAATGTCACACTATGTAACACAGTACTACGTGACACAGCGCTGTATATAACACAGTATAGAGTAATGTCACACTATGTAACACAGTACTACATGACAAAGCGCTGTATATCACAGTATAGAGTAATGTCACACTACGTAACAGTACTACATGACACAGCGCTGTATAACACAGTATAGAGTAATGTCACACTATGTAACACAGTACTACATGACACAGTGCTGTATAACACAGTATAGAGTAATGTCACACTATGTAACACAGTACTACATGACACAGCGCTGTATATCACAGTATAGAGTAATGGCACACTATGTAACACAGTACTACGTGATACAGCGCTGTATAACACAGTATAGAGTAATGTCACACTACGTAACACAGTACTATGTGACACAGCGCTGTATAACACAGTATAGAGTAATGTCACACTCCACAGTGCTGTATAACACAGTATAGAGTAATGTCACACTATGTAACAGTACTACATGACACAGCGCTGTATAACACAGTATAGAGTAATGTCACACTATGTAACAGTACTACGTGACACAGCGCTGTATAACACAGTATAGAGTAATGTCACACTATGTAACAGTACTACGTGACACAGCGCTGTATAACACAGTATAGAGTAATGTCACACTATGTAACACAGTACTACGTGCCCCACAACACTGTATAACACAGTATAGAGTAATGTCACACTATGTAACACAGTACTACATGACACAGCGCTGTATAACACAGTATAGAGTAATGTCACACTATGTAACACAGTACTACATGACACAGCGCTGTATAACACTGTATAGAGTAATGGCAAACTATAACTACTGTACAGTATATATAGTGTGAGGAGTTTCTGTGTATATATGGTGTGAGGGGGTTATGTGTATATATGGGATGAGGAGGTTCTGTGTATATATGGGATGAGGAGACTGTGTATATATGGGATGAGGAGGTTCTGTGTATATTTGGGGTGAGGGGGCTCTGTGTATATATTGGGTGAGGGGGCTGTGTATATATGGGGTGAGGAGGCTGTGTATATATGGGGTGAGGGGGTTATGTGTATATATGGGGTGAGGAGAGACTGTGTATATATGGGATGAAGAGGCTCTGTGTATATATGGGGTGAGGGGGTTCTGTGTATATATGGGGTGAGGCGGTTCTGTGTATATATGGGGTGAGGGGGTTATGTGTATCTATGGGTTGAGGAGGCTCTGTGTATATATGGGATGAGGAGGCTGTGTATATTTGGGGTGAGGAGGCTCAGTGTATATATTGGATGAGGAGGTTGTGTATATATGGGGTGAGGAGGCTGTGTATATATGGGGTAAGGAGGCACTGTGTATATATGGGATGAGGAGGCTCTGTGTATATTTGGGGTGAGGAGGCTCTGTGTATATATGGGGTGAGGAGGTTGTGTATATATGGGGTGAGGGGGTTCTGTGTATATTTGGGATGAGGTGGTTCTGTGTATATATGGGATGAGGAGACTGTGTATATATGGGATGAGGAGGCTGTGTATATTTGGGGTGAGGAGGCTCGGTGTATATATGGGGTGAGGAGGCTCGGTGTATATATGGGATGAGGAGGTTGTGTATATATGGGGTGAGGAGGCTGTGTATATATGGGGTGAGGAGGCTCTGTGTATATATGGGGTGAGGAGGCTCTGTGTATATATGGGGTGAGGAGGCTCTGTGTATATATGGGGTGAGGAGGTTTTGTATA
Source organism: Taudactylus pleione (assembly GCA_031769625.1). Taxonomy (NCBI): domain Eukaryota; kingdom Metazoa; phylum Chordata; class Amphibia; order Anura; family Myobatrachidae; genus Taudactylus; species Taudactylus pleione. Next base: position 48,514 of record JAUIMM010003019.1, read on the forward strand.
TATGGGGTGAGGTGATTCTGTGTATATATGGGGTGAGGAAACTGTGTATATATGGGGTGAGGAGGCTCTGTGTATATATGGGATGAGAAGGCTGTGTATATATGGGGTGAGGAGACTGTGTATATTTGGGGTGAGGGGGTTATGTGTTTATATGGGGTGAGGAGGCTCTGTGTATATTTGGGGTGAGGGGGTTCTGTGTTTATATGGGATGAGGAGGCTCTGTGTATATATGGGATGAGGAGGCTGTGTATATATGGGGTGAGGAGGCTCTGTGTATATATGGGGTGAGGAGGCTCGGTGTATATATAGTGTGGAGTTTCTGTGTATATATGGTGTGAGGGGGTTATGTGTATATATGGGATGAGGAGGTTCTGTGTATATATGGGATGAGGAGACTGTGTATATATGGGATGAGGAGGTTCTGTGTATATTTGGGGTGAGGGGGCTCTGTGTATATATTGGGTGAGGGGGCTGTGTATATATGGGGTGAGGAGGCTGTGTATATATGGGGTGAGGGGGTTATGTGTATATATGGGGTGAGGGGGTTATGTGTATATATGGGGTGAGGAGAGACTGTGTATATATGGGATGAAGAGGCTCTGTGTATATATGGGGTGAGGGGGTTCTGTGTATATATGGGGTGAGGCGGTTCTGTGTATATATGGGTTGAGGAGGCTCTGTGTATATATGGGATGAGGAGGCTGTGTATATTTGGGGTGAGGAGGCTCAGTGTATATATTGGATGAGGAGGTTGTGTATATATGGGGTGAGGAGGCTGTGTATATATGGGGTAAGGAGGCACTGTGTATATATGGGATGAGGAGGCTCTGTGTATATTTGGGGTGAGGAGGCTCTGTGTATATATTGGGTGAGGAGGCTCTGTGTATATATGGGGTGAGGAGGTTGTGTATATATGGGGTGAGGGGGTTCTGTGTATATTTGGGATGAGGTGGTTCTGTGTATATATGGGATGAGGAGACTGTGTATATATGGGATGAGGAGGCTGTGTATATTTGGGGTGAGGAGGCTCGGTGTATATATGGGGTGAGGAGGCTCGGTGTATATATGGGATGAGGAGGTTGTGTATATATGGGGTGAGGAGGCTGTGTATATATGGGGTGAGGAGGCTCTGTGTATATATGGGGTGAGGAGGCTCTGTGTATATATGGGGTGAGGAGGCTCTGTGTATATATGGGGTGAGGAGGTTTTGTATATATGGGGTGAGGTGATTCTGTGTATATATGGGGTGAGGAAATTGTGTATATATGGGGTGAGGAGGCTCTGTGTATATATGGGATGAGGAGGCTGTGTATATATGGGGTGAGGAGACTGTGTATATTTGGGGTGAGGGGGTTATGTGTTTATATGGGGTGAGGAGGCTCTGTGTATATTTGGGGTGAGGGGGTTCTGTGTTTATATGGGATGAGGAGGCTCTGTGTATATATGGGATGAGGAGGCTGTGTATATATGGGGTGAGGAGGCTGTGTATATATGGGGTGAGGAGGCTGTGTATATATGGGATGAGGAGGCTGTGTATATATGGCATGAGGAGGCTGTGTATATATGGCATTAGGAGGCTCTGTATATATCGGGTGAGGAGGCTCTGTGTATATATGGGATGAGGAGGCTCTGTGAATATTTGGGGTGAGGAGGCTCGGTGTATATATGGGGTGAGGAGGCTGTGTATATATGGGGTGAGGGGGTTCTGTGTATATATGGGGTGAGGGGGCTCTGTGTATATATGGGGTGAGGGGGCTCTGTGTATATTTGAGGTGAGGGGGCTCTGTGTATATTTGAGGTGAGGGGGCTCTGTGTATATTTGGGGTGAGGGGGTTAAGTGTATATATTGGGTGAGGGGGTTCTGTGTATATATGGGGTGAGGGGGTTCTGTGTATATTTGGGATGCGGGGGTTCTGTGTATATATGGGATGAGGAGGCTCTGTGTATATATGGGGTGAGGAGACTGTGTATATATGGGATGAGAGGGTTCTGTGTATATATGGGATGAGGAGGCTCTGTGTATATACGGGATGAGGAGGCTCTGTGTATATACGGGATGAGGAAGCTTTGTGTATATATGGGATGAGGGGGCTCTGTGTATATACGGGATGAGGAGGCTCTGTGTATATATGGGGTGAGGAGGTTCTGTTTATATACGGGATGAGGAGGCTCTGTGTATATACGGGATGAGGAGGCTTTGTGTATATTCGGGGTGAGGGGGCTCTGTGTATATACGGGATGAGGAGGTTCTGTGTATATACGGGGTGAGGAGGCTCTGTGTATATACGGGGTGAGGAGGCTCTGTGTATATATGGGATGAGGAGGCTCTGTGTATATATGGGGTGAGGAGACTGTGTATATATGGGGTGAGGAGGCTCTGTGTATATATGGGGTGAGGCGGTTCTGTGTATATATGGGGTGAGGGGGTTCTGTGTATATATGGGGTGAGGGGGCTCTGTATATATATGGGGTGAGGGGGCTCTGTGTATATTTGAGGTGAGGGGGCTCTGTGTATATTTGGGGTGAGGGGGTTAAGTGTATATATTGGGTGAGGGGGCTCTATGTATATATGTGGTGAGGGGGCTCTGTGTATATTTGAGGTGAGGGGGCTCTGTGTATATTTGGGGTGAGGGGGTTAAGTGTATATATTGGGTGAGGGGGTTCTGTGTATATTTGGGATGAGGGGGTTCTGTGTATATATGGGATGAGGAGACTGTGTATATTTGGGGTGAGAAGGCTGTGTATATATGGGATTAGGAGGCTCTGTATATATGGGATGAGGAGGCTGTGTATATATGGGATGAGGAGGCTGTGTATATTTGGGGTGAGGAGGCTCGGTGTATATATGTGGTGAGGAGGCTCGGTGTATATACAGGATGAGGAAGCTTTGTGTATATACGGGTGAGGGGGTCTGTGTATATACGGGGTGAGGGGGTTCTGTGTATATACAGGATGAGGAGGCTGTGTATATATGGGATGAGGAGGCTCTGTGTATATATGGGGTGAGGAGGTTCTGTGTATATATGGGGTGAGGAGGCTCTGTGTATGTATGGGATGAGGAGGCTGTGTATATTTTGGGGTGAGGGTGTTATGTGTATATATGGGGTGAGGAGGCTCTGTGTATATATGGGATGAGGAGGCTCTGTGTATATATGGGGTGAGGGGGTTCTGTGTATATATGGGATGAGGAGGCTCTGTGTATATATGGGGTGAGGAGACTGTGTATATATGGGATGAGAGGGTTCTGTGTATATATGGGATGAGGAGGCTCTGTGTATATACGGGATGAGGAGGCTCTGTGTATATACGGGATGAGGAAGCTTTGTGTATATATGGGATGAGGGGGCTCTGTGTATATACGGGATGAGGAGGCTCTGTGTATATATGGGGTGAGGAGGTTCTGTTTATATACGGGATGAGGAGGCTCTGTGTATATACGGGATGAGGAGGCTTTGTGTATATTCGGGGTGAGGGGGCTCTGTGTATATACGGGATGAGGAGGTTCTGTGTATATACGGGGTGAGGAGGCTCTGTGTATATACGGGGTGAGGAGGCTCTGTGTATATATGGGATGAGGAGGCTCTGTGTATATATGGGGTGAGGAGACTGTGTATATATGGGGTGAGGAGGCTCTGTGTATATATGGGGTGAGGCGGTTCTGTGTATATATGGGGTGAGGGGGTTCTGTGTATATATGGGGTGAGGGGGCTCTGTATATATATGGGGTGAGGGGGCTCTGTGTATATTTGAGGTGAGGGGGCTCTGTGTATATTTGGGGTGAGGGGGTTAAGTGTATATATTGGGTGAGGGGGCTCTATGTATATATGTGGTGAGGGGGCTCTGTGTATATTTGAGGTGAGGGGGCTCTGTGTATATTTGGGGTGAGGGGGTTAAGTGTATATATTGGGTGAGGGGGTTCTGTGTATATTTGGGATGAGGGGGTTCTGTGTATATATGGGATGAGGAGACTGTGTATATTTGGGGTGAGAAGGCTGTGTATATATGGGATTAGGAGGCTCTGTATATATGGGATGAGGAGGCTGTGTATATATGGGATGAGGAGGCTGTGTATATTTGGGGTGAGGAGGCTCGGTGTATATACAGGATGAGGAAGCTTTGTGTATATACGGGTGAGGGGGTCTGTGTATATACGGGGTGAGGGGGTTCTGTGTATATATGGGATGAGGAGGCTCTGTGTATATATGGGGTGAGGAGGTTCTGTGTATATATGGGGTGAGGAGGCTCTGTGTATGTATGGGATGAGGAGGCTGTGTATATTTTGGGGTGAGGGTGTTATGTGTATATATGGGGTGAGGAGGCTCTGTGTATATATGGGATGAGGAGGCTCTGTGTATATATGGGGTGAGGGGGTTCTGTGTATATATGGGGTGAGGGGGTTCTGTGTATATATTGGGTGAGGGGGTTCTGTGTATATATGGGGTGAGGGGGTTCTGTGTATATTTGGGATGAGGGGGTTCTGTGTATATATGGAATGAGGAGACTGTATATTTGGGGTGAGAAGGCTGTGTATATATGGGATGAGGAGGCTGTGTATATTTGGGGTGAGGAGGCTCGGTGTATATATGTGGTGAGGAGGCTCTGTGTATATATGGGATGAGGAGGTTGTGTATATATGGGGTGAGGAGGCTGTGTATATATGGGGTGAGGAGGCTCTGTGTATATATGGGATGTGGAGGCTCTGTGTATATTTGGGGTGAGGAGGCTCGGTGTATATATGGGGTGAGGAGGCTCTGTGTATATATGGGGTGAGGAGGTTGTGTATATATGGGGTGAGGTGGTTCTGTGTATATATGGGGTGAGGAGACTGTGTATATATGGGATGAGGAGGCTTTGTGTATATATGGGATGAGGAGGCTGTGTATATATGGGGTGAGGAGGCTCTGTGTATATATGGGATGAGGAGGCTGTGTATATATGGGGTGAGGGGGTTATGTGTATATATGGGGTGAGGGGGTTATGTGTATATATGGGGTGAGGAGGCTCTGTGTATATATGGGATGAGGAGGCTCTGTGTATATATGGGATGTGGAGGCTCTGTGTATATTTGGGGTGAGGAGGCTCGGTGTATATATGGGGTGAGGAGGCTCGGTGTATATATGGGGTGAGGAGGTTGTGTATATATGGGGTGAGGTGGTTCTGTGTATATATGGAGTGAGGAGACTGTGTATATATGGGATGAGGAGGCTTTGTGTATATATGGGATGAGGAGGCTGTGTATATATGGGGTGAGGAGGCTCTGTGTATATATGGGATGAGGAGGCTGTGTATATATGGGGTGAGGGGGTTATGTGTATATATGGGGTGAGGGGGTTATGTGTATATATGGGGTGAGGAGGCTCTGTGTATATATGGGATGAGGAGGCTGTGTATATATATGGGATGAGGAGGCTGTGTATATGGGGTGAGGGGGTTATGTGTATATATGGGGTGAGGAGGCTCTGTGTATATATAGGGTGAGGGGGCTCTGTGTATATATGGGATGAGGAGGCTCTGTGTATATATGGGATGAGGAGGCTCTGTGTATATATGGGATGAGGAGGCTGTGTATATATGGGGTGAGGAGGCTGTGTATATATGGGGTGAGGAGGCTCTGTGTATATATGGGGTGAGGGGGTTATGTGTATATATGGGATGAGGCTGTGTATATATAGGGTGAGGGGGCTCTGTGTATATATGGGATGAGGAGGCTCTGTGTATATATGGGATGAGGAGGCTCTGTGTATTTATGGGATGAGGAGGCTCTGTGTATTTATGGGATGAGGAGGCTGTGTATATATGGGGTGAGGAGGCTGTGTATATATGGGGTGAGGAGGCTCTGTATATATGGGGTGAGGGGGTTATGTGTATATATGGGATGAGGCTGTGTATATATGGGATGAGGAGGCTGTGTATATATGGGATGAGGAGGCTCTGTGTATATATGGGATGAGGAGGCTCTGTGTATATTTGGGGTGAGGGGGTTATTTGTATATATGGGGTGAGGAGGTTATGTGTATATATGGGGTGAGGAGGCTGTGTATATATGGGATGAGGAGGCTGTGTATATATGGGGTGAGGAGGCTCTGTGTATATATGGGATGAGGAGGCTGTGTATATTTGGGGTGAGGGGGTTATGTGTATATATGGGATGAGGAGGCTCTGTGTATATATGGGGTGAGGTGATTCTGTGTATATATGGGGTGAGGGGGTTATGTGTATATATGGGATGAGGAGGCTCTGTGTGTATTTGGGGTGAGGAGGGGGTTATGTGTATATATGGGGTGAGGGATGTGGGTTTCCCTAATTTGATGTTCTCTCTGTGCAGTTCTGTGGCTGAGCAGCTGAAGAGGGGGGAGACGGTCCAGGCTGAAGCATTCGACAGTGTCACTATTTATTTCAGTGATATTGTGGGCTTCACCTCCATGTCTGCAGAGAGCACGCCCATGCAGGTACCCGCCTCATCGCACATGTATGCACTTATTGGGAACATACAGTATGAAGTTGGGTTTTCTGTTTAGTCCATGATACAGTCTTTGACTTCTACATATAAAGGGAAGTGTGACATATAATGACTCCTGACCCCCGCTGTATATTCCTGCAGGTGGTTACATTACTCAATGACCTGTACACCTGCTTTGATGCTATAATAGACAACTTTGACGTGTACAAGGTAAGATACCTGGATTGGGTTAGAGGGGCAGCTGTTCTCCTGTTCTATTGGGTTTCTCAATGGTTACTCTCCATAAACACTGAGGTCCAAGGCGTGGATGTGTAATGTGCCACCACCCAACACCTATGCTATGGATGGACGTATAGAGCGTCACTAACCATATATTACCTATGCTATGGATGGACGTATAGAGCGTCACTAACCATATATTACCTATGCTATGGATGGACGTATAGAGCGTCACTAACCATATATTACCTATGCTATGGATGGACGTATAGAGCGTCACTAACCATATATTACCTATGCTATGGATGGATGTATGTATAGAGTGTGACTAACCATATATTACCTATGCTATGGATGGATGTATATAGTGTCACTAACCATATATTACCTATGCTATGGATGGATGTATAGAGTGTGACTAACCATATATTACCTATGCTATGGATGGATGTATATATAGAGTGTCACTAACCATATATAAACTATGCTATGGATGGACGTATAGAGCGTCACTAACCTTATATTACCTATGCTATGGATGGATGTATAGAGTGTCACTAACCATATATTACCTATGCTATGGATGGACGTATAGAGCGTCACTAACCATATATTACCTATGCTATGGATGGACGTATATATAGAGCGTCACTAACCTTATATTACCTATGCTATGGATGGACGTATAGAGCGTCACTAACCATATATTACCTATGCTATGGATGGACGTATATATAGAGCGTCACTAACCTTATATTACCTATGCTATGGATGGACGTATAGAGCGTCACTAACCATATATTACCTATGCTATGGATGGACGTATAGAGCGTCACTAACCTTATATTACCTATGCTATGGATGGACGTATAGAGCGTCACTAACCATATATTACCTATGCTATGGATGGACGTATATATAGAGCGTCACTAACCATATATTACCTATGCTATGGATGGACGTATATATAGAGCGTCACTAACCATATATTACCTATGCTATGGATGGACGTATAGAGCGTCACTAACCATATATTACCTATGCTATGGATGGATGTATAGAGTGTCACTAACCATATATTACCTATGCTATGGATGGATGTATAGAGCGTCACTAACCATATATTACCTATGCTATGGATGGACGTATAGAGCGTCACTAACCATACATTACCTATGCTATGGATGGATGTATAGAGCGTCACTAACCATATATTACCTATGCTATGGATGGATGTATAGAGCGTCACTAACCATATATTACCTATGCTATGGATGGACGTATGTATAGAGTGTGACTAACCATATATTACCTATGCTATGGATGGATGTATATAGTGTCACTAACCATATATTACCTATGCTATGGATGGATGTATAGAGTGTGACTATCCATATATTACCTATGCTATTGATGGATGTATAGAGCGTCACTAACCATATATTACCTATGCTATGGATGGATGTATAGAGCGTCACTAACCATATATTACCTATGCTATGGATGGACGTATAGAGCGTCACTAACCATATATTACCTATGCTATGGATGGATGTATATATAGAGTGTCACTAACCATATATAAACTATGCTATGGATGGACGTATAGAGCGTCACTAACCTTATATTACCTATGCTATGGATGGATGTATAGAGTGTCACTAACCATATATTACCTATGCTATGGATGGACGTATAGAGCGTCACTAACCATATATTACCTATGCTATGGATGGACGTATATATAGAGCGTCACTAACCTTATATTACCTATGCTATGGATGTATGTATAGAGCGTCACTAACCATATATTACCTATGCTACGGATGGATGTATATATAGAGCGTCACTAACCATATATTACCTATGCTATGGATGTATATATAGAGTGTCACTAACCATATATTACCTATGCTATGGATGTATATATAGAGTGTCACTAAACATATATTACCTATAGATGGATGGATGTATAGAGTGTCACTAACCATATATTACCTATGGATGGATGGATGTATAGAGCATCACTAACCATATATTACCTATGCTATGGATGGATGTATATATAGAGTGTCACTAACCATATATTACCTATGCTATGGATGGATGTATATATAGAGTGTCACTAACCATATATTACCTATGCTATGGATGGATGGATGTATAGAGCATCACTAACCATATATTACCTATGCTATGGATGGATGTATAGAGCGTGACTAACCATATATTACCTATGCTATGGATGGATGGATGTATAGAGTGTCACTATACATCCATCCATAGCAAACGTAATATATGGTTAGTGACACTCTATACATCCATCCATCCATAGCATAGGTAATATATGGTTAGTGATGCTCTATACATCCATCCATCCATAGCATAGGTAATATATGTTTAGTGACACTCTATATATACATCCATAGCATAGGTAATATATGGTTAGTGACACTCTATACATCCATCCATCCATAGCATAGGTAATATATGGTTAGTGACACTCTATATATACATCCATCCATAGCATAGGTAATATATGGTTAGTGATGCTCTATACATCCATCCATCCATAGGTAATATATGTTTAGTGACACTCTATATATACATCCATAGCATAGGTAATATATGGTTAGTGACACTCTATACATCCATCCATCCATAGCATAGGTAATATATGGTTAGTGACACTCTATATATACATCCATCCATAGCATAGGTAATATATGGTTAGTGACACTCTATATATACATCCATCCATAGCATAGGTAATATATGGTTAGTGATGCTCTATACATCCATCCATCTATAGGTAATATATGTTTAGTGACACTCTATATATACATCCATAGCATAGGTAATATATGGTTAGTGACACTCTATACATCCATCCATCCATAGCATAGGTAATATATGGTTTGTGACACTCTATACATCCATCCATCCATAGCATAGGTAATATATGGTTAGTGACACTCTATATATACATCCATCCATAGCATAGGTAATATATGGTTAGTGATGCTCTATACATCCATCCATCGGTAATATATGTTTAGTGACACTCTATATATACATCCATAGCATAGGTAATATATGGTTAGTGACACTCTATACATCCATCCATCCATAGCATAGGTAATATATGGTTAGTGACACTCTATATATACATCCATCCATAGCATAGGTAATATATGGTTAGTGACACTCTATATATACATCCATCCATAGCATAGGTAATATATGGTTAGTGATGCTCTATACATCCATCCATCCATAGGTAATATATGGTTAGTGACACTCTATACATCCATCCATCCATAGCATAGGTAATATATGGTTTGTGACACTCTAACCATATATTACGTTTGCTATGGATGGATGTATAGAGTGTCACTAACCATATATTACCTATGCTATGGATGGATGGATGTATAGAGTGTCACTAACCATATATTACCTATGCTATGGATGTATATATAGAGTGTCACTAAACATATATTACCTATGGATGGATGGATGTATAGAGCATCACTAACCATATATTACCTATGCTATGGATGGATGTATATATAGAGTGTCACTAACCATATATTACCTATGCTATGGATGGATGGATGTATAGAGTGTCACTAACCATATATTACCTATGCTATGGATGGATGGTGTTACTAACCATATATTACCTATGCTATGGATGGATGGATGTATAGAGCATCACTAACCATATATTACCTATGCTATGGATGGATGTATATATAGTGTCACTAACCATATATTACCTATGCTATGGATGGATGGACGTATAGAGCGTCACTAACCATATATTACCTATGCTATAGATGGATGTATATATTGTCGAAGCCGAATGATTGGCTGAGACAGAATCTGCTAAAATTAAAATCTGCACAACGCCATTTTGCGAATCTCACACACTATAAGTACATACGCCGATACTATTTTTTTAGCGTCGTGCGACTCCCACGCAATAGAACAATTGTAAAAGTTCTCATTATATAAATACATTTACTAAAACATATAATATGAACAATCCTGCAAAACACGTACCACGGTGTACTCCACAAACACGTAGACGCACGCTAACTAGCGTCTTTTCTTAATATCCTTACACTTACACACTGCACACTTACATAAAAAGGTTCCCTAGCATTAAGGTTTATATTCAAGGTTATATTATTAAGTATGTAATAAAATGACTGTATTTAAGATCTCAGGTTTAGTACATAATAAGCATACAGTGTTTGGTGCCATTCTGAACCACTGTTTATTTGCAGATTTCCGGCTCCATCAGCGAGGAAATCGCAGCATGCGTCTGCAAATTATGGATCATAGAGAGATAGGCATTGAAATGTACTCTGTAAATGTAATGTAGCCAGTTTAGACTTGTTCTTCAGCGGGAAAATGGACACAAAGAGCCGTTGGAGGCTGAACTATTACAATACAAACTGACCTATGAACTGTATCATAACAGGAGAACCAGGAAGAAGAACCAATGGGATTATGCCAACTTGTTATATTGTATTGCCCATCTCTGCAACGGTTTATATGCAAGCACCCTGAATCTGTTAGTCAGTCATCTTTTTCTTTGCTGTTGATGGAGGTTTCATAGTTGATGCCCGGAATCTGGATTCAGAGCGCATGCGTATGTATTCGACTGTACCCAGTGATTGCATAATCTGTTTGCGCTAATTGTATTTAGATCACAGCGTGTAACTATCTGCTTTTTGGTGAATAATATCCTTTTGTGCTTTGGAAACAAAATGTCTGGAAAGCAATTATTTCTTGTGCGACTTATAACGCTAAATAGCGACATTTGGAGTGTATAGATAGGTAGGAATAGTTGGGGGCTCATAGTGAAATCACGCTACCATTCACACGGTAACACACTGTTATCTCAGCAAAGGGTGGAGGCGCCATACGCAGGAAAGAACGCATTGTGCCTTCGAATACCTGCTACCACTTTGTTGCTGAGAGACCGCTATCCGTTGTGTGAGTTCAAGGAGCGCTGATTAGAATCCAAGGACAAGGGGGGAAAAAGTTTGTTTTCCTTCGTTGATAAAACTTCATGTTAAAAGGGGAAGTCGCACAATAGCGTAAGGGTAATAATACGTTTTGTGTAGCGGCTGCATTATTGTGTATGCGACTAGTTGCACAATAGCGTATACGTATTTCCTGTATTGCTGCCGCGTGTTTAAACAAAGCCGTTGAGATTGCATTGTGATATTGATAGCGTGATAGCATTGTTTTAACCACTTAACTGACAAATTCTTTTTCGAAAAACAGCTCCAAAATTGTCGGTTTCTTTTATGATTGAATTAGGTCACGAACATAATTTTAAACTTATCCATCACGATTTTATTTGAAAAAAATATTTTGTGTATATATATATATATATATATATATATATATATAACACACACACACACACACACACACACACACAGTCAGGTGCATAAATATTGGGACATTGACAGAATTTTCATCTTTTGGCCTCTAGTCACCACCACAATGGCTGTGAAATGAAACAAACAAGATGTGCTTTACCTGCAGACTTTCAGATTTAATTTGAGGGTAATTACATCCAAATCAGATACGACCGTGCCAGGCAAGTGGTTAAAGATCTTAGTCGGTGCTGCCATATCTGGGAAAACATTTATTTTTCTGCGCAGGAAAACGGTGTGTAACAGTGAACGTGTGTTGGTAGGGGTAACATGTTCCCTAGCTAGGGGTATCGTAGGACCCTTAGGGGCTAGGCGCCTGGTGTCGCCCTAGTAGTAGAAACCGAAGTCTATACACATAGCAGATGTAGTTGTTGTTTTTGGGCATTGTGATTGAACCGCACAGTTGTGGCATATTGTGATTGTGAACTGAGTAGTGGTGGATGAAATCACTGATTAGGGTAGTTGTTATGGGAATGCTACATGCTAGCAGTGCAAAGTACTCGAAAAGGGATTAGGTGCGTGGAAGCAGCCTGGTTATTCTTCCATAGGTGTGTGGGCGCGTCCTGTTAATATCGTCCACAGGTAAGTGAAAGTAGCCTTGACATTCTATCACCGATTTAAATCTCTATTGAAAAGTTTAGTGTTATTTTCAGAAGATGGGAGCCAAGCAAACGGTAGAGATGTTAGATGATGTGCTGTTCTTGGAAGCGCCGATCGGTTCTGCACGGCATATTATGCATACTAGGTACGGTGCGTACGCAACTATGTACTGTGATGTATGGTTTAAGATGATGAGAATGAGTGTTAGACCTTTTCCCAGAATTGGCAGCTTTGATAAGAAGGTATTGAGCAATGTCCGAGATAGAATCTGTATGGTGCACTCGAGAAAGAAATAGATAAAGTATAACGATTGTTTAAAGCTATGGCAGCACGAGGGGGATATGTAGCTTAGGGGTGTGCATGCAACGCAAACCAGCGTCACACGCAGAGCAAGGTAGCGTTGCAGAAGGTAATGTCAGTAGTTCACGCGCACCACCACCACCGCCCTATGCGGATGGGGGTGAAGGTACAGTCTATGTAAAAGCCCATAAAAATGTAACATGTAACCTGTACCCTCTCTTAAGTAATTATAAGGAACGTGTTGATGATGTAGATGATGACTCTGTTGTGATGTCCGCTCTCTCCCATGTTGCACAAATGTTAAATGTACCACCGCAGCAAGCACAGGTAGCTGCCTCACTAGTACCAGAAATGGAGGTAGCCCTACCCGTACAGGAAGTATTAACCCCCGCTTTAACAGTAGTGGAGATTACTAATACCGTACGTAGTAGCAGTAGGCTGAACCCTCAACTAGGTAATTCTGCCAAAGGTAACATTATGGCAGACATACATCCCGTCCGGACAATAACTGTTCCCAATGGGAATCCGGATGCGAATGGTGTGGTGCCCACAAGAGATGTAGTGATGCATTGTCCTTGGACAAGAGCTGAACTACATTCCATAATGACCGAATTCCCTGACCCTAAGAAGGGATTAGCAAAATGCCAAAGATGTGTGAAAAACTTGGGTAATGCTCACGAGCCAACCAATAAAGATTGGCGAGTGGTGTTAAGGGTGTGTCTTCCGCATAATACCGACATGAAAAAGTTTATCACGGATTGCGTATTGGAGGGAGCTGACCCCTTAACAGACTAGGATAACCAAGGTAACATTACCCGCATAATAACTCAATTGGGTGAATATTTTCCGGTAGTAGTTAACTGGAGTAAAATTTTTACCATAAAACAAAAAGAGAGTGAATCTGCAGAAGATTACTGTACCCGAGCTCTGCAGACTATCACCCAGTACACTGGGATAGAAGATATTAAAGATAGCACCCACCATAGGGAAATGGTCATCACAGTACTTATGGACAATCTGAAGACCCGAGTCCATACCTCTCTACCTGGCTGGAGGGGAGTTACTGTAGACACACTCAGGGAATCTGCTATTGAGCACGATAAAAACATCCTCAAGAAGAGAGAGACCCAGAGCGAGAAGCTAATGGCTGTTAGTATTCTAGCTCTAGAAGGAATGAATGTAACATCACAGCCACCAGACACACATACACAGCTACATGCCCTAACCAATCCTGCACCACCACAAACACAGCCCTACCCCACTTATCACACACAGCCACAATACCCATACTACCCTCAGCCACCATATTACCCTCAAAATTGTTACCCACACTCACAATCTTTCTCTACTGCCCAACCCATACAACTACCTTTTCCCCCACCCCACTCACGACGGTATTTTAACCGCAACCAAGTGGGACATGTAATTAGAAACTGTAAGGTGAAGAGGGTAGGACCCCCTAACCAGGTAGTACCTAGATATCCACATAAGGGATATATGCAGAATGCAGGGAATGTTCCACAGTCACCTGCTCCAGTGGTGGCCTTAAATGCTGTATTGGAGAGTGAGAGTAAACGCTAGGGGGCAGGTCATACCTGTAGTCTACAGCCAGTCAGGTTAACTGAGGATGTTCGAGAAGAACCTGTAATGATATTTGACGTAGCTGGTACTAAACAGTCTTTTCTTGTAGACAGAGGGGTGACCAGATCAGTGATAAAAATCTCCATCTAATTTACAGGTGACCAGCGAAACAGTACCAGCAATGGGTGTAACGGGTAAAGTGCAACATTATCCTTTAATCAAATCTGCAGAGGTTAATATCGGTCCATTGCATACAAGGCATTCTTTTCACTTGGCAGCAGCGGCTCCTACTAACTTACTGGGAAGGGATTTGTTATGTAAGATGGGATGTGTCATATATTGTACCCCTGATGGTATATTTCTAGATATCCCAGAGAGAGTTGTGCATGAGGTGAGGGATATACTGGACACTCCCCAAAGGTTAATGTTTCACTCTACTGTTTCAGATAAAAATCCATCTCAAGTAGAACAAATCTCAGATACCAGGGTCCCTCTGGACCAAAGATGGACAGGACACTGGATTGATGACAAATGTAGCTTCCATAATGGTAAATCTAAAAATCGGTAGACAAGCTCCAAAAATTCCCCAGCACCCGCTAAAACAGGAGGTAGAGATAGGAGTTTATCCCATAAATCAGCGATTATTGCAACAGAGAATTTTAGTCAATACAGTGAGTGTAGCCAACAGTCTCATCTTTCCTGTGAAGAAGAGTGGTGGGAGGGGTTATAGGCTGGTACAAGACCTTAGAGGGGTTAATAAAGTAGTAGAGAGCCAATTCCCCGTAGTGCCAAAACCAGCTGTCATTCTTTTGCAGATCCCACCAAATGCAATTGTACTGTCATTGACCTCTGTTCTGCTTTCTTCTCTGTACCTCTTCATCCTGACTGTCAGTACCTATTTGAATTTATATACAGGGAGGTACAATACACATGGACATGATTTCCCCAAGGATTCATAGACAGCCCCAGTATCTTCTCCCAGGCCTTACACAACTGTTTACAATCTTTTCAACCTGCCAATGGATCTGTTCTAATACAATATGTGGACGATTTATTGTTGTGTTCTGATTCGTTTATGTCATGTTTAAATGATACTAAACTTTTATTGCTTCATCTCTCGCAAACAGGGCACAAGGTTGCTAAGGCCAAACTACAGCCATGCCAGTCCAAGGTTAAATACTTGGGACATTGCCTAACCCAGGGGTTACGACATCTGACCACTGACAGAATCCAAGCCATACAGCATATGACACTGCCGCATAACCAACAGCAAATCCGTACCTTCTTGGGAATGTGTGGATACTGCAGAATGTGGATCCCAGGTTTTTCTATTTTGGCCTTGCCATTACAGGACTTAGGCCCTCATTCAGAGGCGGTCGCAAGAAGCGATCGCTCTCTCTGAATGAGGACGGCCGTTTCTTTTTTTTTAGTGCAGCCTCCTGGTCGCCAGCTAAGCTGTGGGTTACCACCCACAGCTTAGCGACCGACCAGGGTGATGGTCGCGATGGTCAAGACCTGATCGAGCAGGAAGCTCCCCACTGACATCACTGCTGATGTCATTGCGGCCGCCCACAGCTTAGCGACCGACCAGGGTGATGGTCGCGATGGTCAAGACCTGATCGAGCAGGAAGCTCCCCACTGACATCACTGCTGATGTCATTGCGGCCGCCCACAAAATGGCAGGCATTCGCTTGGGATCGCCTCAGTTTGTGTAGCCACCCCCTGCCCCGCCTACAAAACGGACCGAGCTGTTGATCAACATCGACAGCCGGCCCTTTTGTAGTGAGATCCGGAGCGAGAGAGTTTCTCTCTCGCTCTGGGGCTTGCGCATTGCGGCCGCTGCGTGTGCGCAGGGCCTAACCATCGACCAGGTTGCGAGCGCTCGACCAGGTCTGAATGAGGTCCTTAGTCTCTTCCTCAAAGCCCGATCGTGTCATACACACAGAGGAAACAGAGCAGACTTTCCTTAATCTTAAGGATAGTCTGACAAGAGCACCTGCATTGGGAATTCCTGATTATGAAAAACCTTTTGATTTGTACTGTACGGAAGCTAATGGTTGTGCAGCAGGTTTCCTCACACAAAAACATGGCGATGCCAGTAGGCCCGTAGCATACTACAGTGCATAATTGGACACTGTGGCAAGAACACTCCCAACGTGTTTAAGAAGTGTAGCAGCAACTGCTCTATTGGTCAGTAAGAGTGAGGATATAGTATTAGGCCATGATATGATTGTTTATACACCCCATGCTGTATCTGCTTTGCTGAATTCTGCCCAAACCAGACATGTCTCGTCAGCTAGGTCCACAAAATGGGAACTAGCCCTAATAGCACCTGCAAACATCACCATCAAACGGTGCAGTACGTTAAATACAGCAACGTATTTACCATATGTGCAACAGGATGCACAAAGGGTGGAGAGAGGTGAGTCGCTGGTGGAAGGTGAGTTCTGCAGGTATATTGATGCACATGATTGTATGGAATATCTGAATCAAACCTTTACTGCAAGACCTGACATACGGGATACACCTTTAGAAAATGTAGATGTGACATTTTACACGGATGGGAGTTGTCATAGACAAACTGACACTGGAGAGTTATGTACAGGTTATGCTGTGGTTAATGACGAAGACATCATAGAAGCTGAACCCCTTGGTCCACCTCACTCGGCCCAAGTGGCAGAGCTGGTGGTACTAAGGAGAGCTTGTGAATTAGCAGAAGGTAAATCTGCTAATATCTACACTGAATCTAGGTACGCCTTGGGGGTGGTACATGATTTCGGTGCTCTATGGCATCTGAGAAATTTTATTACAGCAGCAGGCACACCAGTCACACATTCCAGACATATAAAAGGACTGACAGCGAACCAATTGCCAAAGGCTGGCCATGATTAA
This sequence comes from Taudactylus pleione, assembly GCA_031769625.1. Lineage (NCBI taxonomy): Eukaryota > Metazoa > Chordata > Amphibia > Anura > Myobatrachidae > Taudactylus > Taudactylus pleione. The sequence continues at coordinate 66,028 of JAUIMM010003019.1, forward strand.
GTGTAAAGCCCATACCTGTGAGGATGATCCAGTGTCACTGGGCAACAACAGGGCAGATGAAGCTGCCAAATGGGCAGCAGGGTTAAAAGTGAATGTGCCAATTAACCAAATGATGTTTCAAATGATTGATATGCAGAAATTAATTGAGATGCAAAATTTGTGTTCCATTCAGGAAAAGGCAGTCTGGAGGTCTAAGGGATGTGGGCAGGAGTCTTCTGGAATCTGGAGAGATGGACAAGTAAACCCAGTGGCCTCCAAGGCGTACTACCCAAGCCTGGCTGAGGCAGCGCACGGTCTGACTCACTTGGGAAAGCAAGGTATGTGCAAATTGGTGAGGGCATACTGGTGCGCACCGGGTTTTTCTTCTCAAGCGGAAAAGAGAGCAATGTCCTGTTTGACCTGCTTGAGGAAAAACATTGGGAAAACAATCCCCACCGAGCAATCCCGCATTCCTCTGACTGACGGACCTTTTCAGGTAATACAAATTGATTTCATCCAATTACCACCCTGCAGGAATCTCAAGTATGTATTAGTGTGCACTGATGTGTTTTCTAATTGGGTTGAGGCATACCCAGCTGCCACCATTACTGCTGCGTTTACTGCTAAGAAGATTGTTCAGGAGTTTGTATGCAGATACGGTATCCCTAGAATTATTGAAAGTGATAGGGGTACTCATTTCACAGGTGATGTCTTCCAAAACGTGTAATTTGATGGGTATTAATAGTAGACTTCACACCCCCTATCGACCGCAAGCCAGCGCCAAGGTGGAGAGAATGAATGGTACCATTAAAAATAAATTAAGTAAGATCATGGCAGAAACTGGACTGGGGTGGCCAGAAGCACTACCACTTGTCCTTCATAGTATCAGGACAACTCCTAGACCCCCTCTCAATCTGTCCCCCTTTGAAATACTGTTTGGTAGACAACCTCATTTGATTGTAAGTCCGCAGGAAGATTTGAAAAGTAACAACGAGGTAACTGTAAGGTATCTTATAACAATGAGTAAACAGTTAAAACAACAGCAACAGCAGAAACTGAAATTGTTGTCACCTGATATGCCTGAAACAAACTGTCATGATGTTGAACCTGGAGAATTTGCTATGATCAGAAATTTCTTGCGTTCAGGTTGTTAGACAGATCGGTGGGAAGGTCCGTATCAGGTGTTGCTGATGAGTACAACTTTATCGAAAGTGGCGGAGAGAGATACCTGGGTCCATTCCACTCATTGTAAGAAGGTCAACCAACCAGTGGAGAGACAAGGCGGAATCGAGACAGATAACATAGACCTGTCAATTGCGAGTCTGTTCTGGGAAGACTAAAGGTTACAGTGAGACACCTGAGCTAAACAAATTTGTAGATCATTGATTTCAGCAATGGATTGGTCTGCTGTGGTTATCTTTGTGTTTTCTCCCAGAGTTCTCATTATCTTGGTTTCGGGATCTCTGGTTTCTGTGATGGAGGACAGAGATAGCAATGGAGTGGAGTTGGGAGAAGGAGTGCTAAACCAACCGGGGGAGTATCTGACCAAACCCAGTATAGTAATTGTTAAGTGATCTGCTATGTTGGAAACTCTGAGACAGTGTGAAGGTCTATCGTCTGAGGAATATTGTATTTGTGAGTTGTGTGGGTCCTTAATTGATGAGAAGTGCATCCAGCAGTGCCAACCTAAGTATAACCAGTATTGGGGTGGGTATCCTTTTAGAGTATTATCATACTTTGGTGAGCAAAGTTTTAAACCAGACTGACTGTTGGGTGTGTTCTCATGTGCCTCAGGGACAGCATAATGTAGGGTTAGTGCTGTTCCCATTAAATGTCTCTGAGGTCTTAGAATTACAACAAGGGAAGACGCTGGATGGAAAATTTCTAAACGCCAAACCACCTAATTTTAAACTCCACCAGTACCAAGTAGATAGATCACTTTTATGTTTGAACATCACCAACTCCAATAAAATAGGAAGTTGGGAGGTGACTGGGAATAACCAGACGATGACCTTCTCGCTAAGAGCTGATTATGAGCCTACAAATTTTGAACTGTTACATACAATTAGGTTAAATGGGAGACACTTCCGGTATCGGTATACATTAAGTAACATCAAAGAAATGGTTGGCAGAGTACCAGAAGGGTACTGTGCTAGGGTTATACAACCAGAAATGTGTATTAGCCAGATGGGAGCACCTGAGATAGGATCATTTGTTAGGGAAATGTGTTGGATGATTATGATGTATTCTATTCCTTATGTTCTCCCCAATGAGGTATATTTTATATGTGGAAGGAAAGCGTATAAGTGGCTCTCTCTGAGTTCTGAAGGTTTGTGTTACCTTGCAAGAGTACTCCCAGAGGTTATGACCGTTACACATAGTGAAATGCTTAGTATTCATAAAAACACACCATCACCGTATCTGCACACACAGTATGAACATAGAGACAAAAGAAATATGATACCTGGTGATGTGCATAAAGCCAAACAGTAATTAGTGAGACAACTGGCTTTCAAGTTTTAGTCGCATTGGATCCCACCAGGATCGCTCGGGATACACTAAATTTCAGATATATCCAAGATCTTGCTAAATTAATAGATAATATCACCGAGATGTATGATGACACATTTAGGTACACAGGTAAGGCGTTACAGGCCTACAAGAAAGAACTGGTGCAACATAGATTAGTTTTAAATTATTTAAGAGCTGTCACTGGGGGTTACTGCGTAACTTTGGCCACCCAATTTGGTGTAAAGTGTTGCACATACATTACAAATGATACCTGTGACCCCTAAGGAGGTGATAGAACGGAAGATGGACGAAATTCTGCAGTTAAAATGGGAATTTCGGAAGAACCATAATACTTCAGTGGCTGAAGTAGAGGAGAAGGTAGAGGAATGGGTTTCATGGCTGAACCCAGTTAAATGGTTCTCCGGTCTAGGAGATTGGGCCCAGGAAATGGTTGCTAGCATAGGTAAACTCCTGATCCTCATACTGGTTGTCATCTTAGTAATTGGCTTGTGTGTCAGGTGTGTTCCTACTGTGCTGAAATGTGGAAAATGTAAAGATAAGGTAAATCGAAAGAATGAAATTATGATGGTGGTTAGAAGTAACAATATGAATACTGAGGTAAACGTAGGACTGCATTACAACCCTGAACTAGAAGGTACCATCATATGATGTATAGATTTAGACATGCATGAAATGTATTATGAAATATTATTTTAAACATCTTAAATAATTCAAGTCCCTATCCCCTTCAAGACTTCCTTTAGAGGTTAAATGCATCCCCACATCTTTCCCATGATCTCCCAAGATCCGTGGTGTGCGTATAAGGGTAGTTTTATGTCCCCCAGAGACACATTATTGATGGTTTAAGAACCACCTCATGCCATCCTATAATATAACATTAAATAATTTGTCATAATGTAAGCCTAAATTAAATTTGTAAAAATCAAAGTTTGATAGCATGTTGTTGGCTATCAAAGGGTGGACTGTCGAAGCCGGATGATTGCCTGAGACAGAATCTGTTAATTAAAATCTGCACGACGCCATTTTGTGAATGGCAACAAGACGCCATTTTGCAATTGGCCGCCCAGCGCCATTTTAGCGAATCTCACACATAAGTACATACGGCGATGCTATTTTTTTAGCATCGTGCGAATCCCACGCAATAGAACACTGTTAAAAGTCCTCATTATATAAATACATACATTTACTAACACATATAATATGAACAACCCTGCAAAACATGTACCACGGTGTACTCCACAAACACGTATATGCACAACGCTAACTAGCGTCTTTTCTTAATATCCTTACACTTACACACTTACATAGGAAGCTTCCCTAGCATTAAGGTTAATATCCGAAGTTTTATTCATTATAAATTATGTAATAAAGCAACTGTATTTAAGATCTCAGGTTTAGTACATAAGCAGACCGTGTTTGGTGCCATTCTGAACCACTGTTTATTTGCAGATTTCCGGTTCCATCGGCAAGGAAATCGCAACATGCATCTGGGAATTATGGATCATAGAGAGATAGGCATTGAAATGTACTCTGTAATGTAATGTTTATTAGCCAGTTTAGACTTGTTCTTCAGCGGGAAAACGGACACAAAGAGCTGTTGGAGGCTGAACTATAACAATACAAACTGACCTATGAACTGCATCGTAACAGGAGAATCAGGAAGAAGAACCAATGGATCATGCCAACTTGTTCTATTGTATTGCCTATCTCTGCCAGGGTTTATATGCAAGCACCTGGATCTGTTAGTCAGTCATCATTTCTTTGCTGTTGACGAAGTTTCATAGTTGATGCCAGGAATCTGGATTCAGAGCGCATGCGTATGTATTCGATTGTACCTAGTGATTGTATAATGTGTTTGCGCTAATTGTATTTAGATCACAGCGTGTAACTATTTGCTTTTTGGTGAATAATATTTTTGTGCTGTGGAAACAGTCTGGAAAGCAATTATTTCTTGTGATACTTATAACGCTAAATAGCGACATTTAGGGTTTATAGATAGGTAGGAATCAATAATAATTTTATATATATATATATATATAATAGTGTCACTAACCATATATTACTTATGCTATGGATGGATGTATAGAGTGTCATCACTGAATCTATACTTGCAGATTTGTGTACTAACCATATAGAATGCAATTCCTTTACATCCTGCAATACTAACAATAAGCAGCCAGGACGTGTTACATTATTAAAGTTTAGACGCTTCTCACATGAAAGATGTTTTCTGCAGGTGGAAACCATTGGTGATGCCTATATGGTTGTGTCAGGATTACCAGTGCGGAATGGGAAGTTGCATGCGCGGGAAATAGCAAGAATGTCGCTGGCACTTCTGGATGCAGTAAAGACTTTCAAAATCCGCCATAGACCAAACACACAACTCCATCTCCGGATAGGAATCCACACAGGTACTATATGCTTCATAGTGATCCATGTGGGTGTGTTGTATTTCTGAATGTATATATATTTATTTTTTTCCACATGTCATCATCAAATCACCATCAAGAACATTGTCTGTCCGGCATATCAACAATACATTCTATCATCAATCTCCCTATATACAGTATTAATCAATGCCCTTATAATCAATTCCCTATATCATAATCAATTCCCTATATCATCATCAATTCCCTATATCATCATCAATCCCAAATATCATCATCAATTCCCTATATCATCATAATCAGTCCCCCGTATCATTATCATCAATCCCTCATATCCTCATCATTAGTCCCCCATATCATCATCAATCCCCCATATAATCATTGTCAGTCTCCCATATCATCATCAATCCCCCATATAATCATTGTCAGTCCCCCATATCATCATCAATCCCCCATATAATCATTGTCAGTCCCCCATATCATCATCAATCCCCCATATAATCATTGTCAGTCCCCCATATCATCATCAATCCCCCATATAATCATGGTCAGTCCCCCATATAATCATTGTCAGTCCCCCATATCATCATCAATCCCCCATATAATCATGGTCAGTCCCCCATATCATCATCAATCCCCCATATAATCATTGTCAGTCCCCCATATCATCATCAATCCCCCATATAATCATTGTCAGTCCCCCATATCATCATCAATCCCCCATATAATCATTGTCAGTCCCCCATATCATCAATCCCCCATATAATCATTGGCAGTCCCCCATATCATCATCAATCCCCCATATAATCATGGTCAGTCCCCCATATCATCATCAATCCCCCATATAATCATCATCAATCCCCCATATAATCATTGTCAGTCCCCCATATCATCAATCCCCCATATAATCATTGTCAGTCCCCCATATCATCATCAATCCCCCATATAATCATTGTCAGTCCCCCATATCATCATCAATCCCCCATATAATCATTGTCAGTCCCCCATATCATATTCGGTCCCTTTTACCTTCATCAATCTCCACATATCTGTTAAGGGCTCAGAGTCACTGGTGGGGAAAGTCCTGCACAGCCTTCAGGGCTGGAGTATCTTGGCAAGATGCGGCCGTATAATTGTGTTGTGGCCTCTGGGGCCTGTAGCAGCGTCTGGGCTGGTTGAGGCCTGAGGGCAGAACGACTTGGCAGGAGAATGCTGAGTAGCTACCAGTGCCACCGGGATGACACTGGCGATGGTGCGCTGGATTGCGCACTCAGGATGCTGAGTCGCTACCAGCGTCGCAGGGATGACACTGGCAATGGTGCGCTGGAGTGCACACTTGGACCACTGAGTAGCGGCCAATGTTGACACTGGCGCTGGACAGAGACTGGCGCTTCAGGTGGAGAAGGCGCACCGTGCCACCTATATAACACAAGCAGCATGAGCAGGTGTAATGTAGACTGCGCCGCCTGGATGGGACAAACGGCAGTAGATAAACACAGTAGAATGGCTCTGGACTCGACTGGAAAACAAGAGACTGGAACAACCGGAAGTACAAGAAACTGTCACCGGCAAGGAGTGAGTGACGGGCTGGCTGGAATATAACAGGAATAGGGCCCAATCAGAGCAAGTTTCCCTAATGACAGATTATTGAGCACCTGGGCTGTATTCAGACAGGAGACTCAATCAGTGTGCACCAGACACTGCACACAGACAGGCAGTAATTAGTGTGCACCAGACACTGCACACAGACAGGAGAATTAGTGTGCACCAGACACTGCACACAGACAGGCAGTAATTAGTGTGCACCAGACACTGCACACAGACAGAAGAATTAGTGTGCACCAGACACTGCACACAGACAGGAGAATTAGTGTGCACCAGACACTGCACACAGACAGGAGAATTAGTGTGCACCAGACACTGCACACAGACAGGAGAATTAGTGTGCACCAGACACTGCACACAGACAGGAGAATTAGTGTGCACCAGACACTGCACACAGACAGGCAGTAATTAGTGTGCACCAGACACTGCACACACAGGCAGTAATTAGTGTGCACCAGACACTGCACACAGACAGGCAGTAATTAGTGTGCACCAGACACTGCACACAGACAGGCAGTAATTAGTGTGCACCAGACACTGCACACAGACAGGCAGTACTTAGTGTGCACCAGACACTGCACACAGACAGGCAGTAATTAGTGTGCACCAGACACTGCACACAGACAGGCAGTAATTAGTGCAGAGGCTCAGCAGCAACCCAGACTGGAGCTGCAACAATATGCTGCTAAACAGGAAGGAGGAGACTTCAGCGAACGCTTGTCCGGCATTCACCCCGCACAGCATTGGCAGCACGGCGGCTTGTGACAATATCATCATCATCCTCCTATATCATCAGTCGCTTATATCCATCATAATCATCAGTCCATTATTTCATCATCCTAAGCAGTCCCTTATATCATCAGTCACTGATATAGTCATCATTAGTCCCTTATATACATCATCAACATTAGCCCTTTATATCTTGATCAGACTCTATCATCATCAGTCCATTTCATCATCATAAACAGTCCCATATCATCAGTCCCTTATATCACCATCAGCAGTCCCTTATATTGTCATCATAATCAGTCCCTTATATCATCATAAACAGTCCTTTATATCATCATAATGATATAAGGGACTCATTATGATGATGATATGAAGGACTGATTATCAGTCCCTTAAATCCGTTATCATAATCAGTCCCTTATATAATCATAAACAGTCCCTTATATAATCATAATCAGTCCTTCATATCATCATAATGAGTCCCTTATATCATTATCAGTCCCTTATATCCGTTATCATAATCAGTCCTTATATCCATTGTCATAATCAGTCCCTTATATAATCATAATCAGTCCTTCTATCCATCATCATAATCAGGTCCTTATATCATCATCATGAGTCCCTTATATCATCATTATCAGTCCCTTATATCATAAACAGTCCCTTATATCATCATAAACAGTCCTTCTATCCATCATCATAATCAGTCCTATTGGGGTATAGGTTGGGAACCAAATCCAGGCACCACTCAGTTAAAGCTTTCAGCTCCCAGGATGCACTGGGTCCACTCTCCCTATAACCCCGCCCCCAAGCCAGAGGCACCTCCGTTTGAGTAGGTGCCCAGCCGGAGTCGGGTCACTGATATTGCAGAGGGGCTGATTAGCAGAGCCCCTAAAGCTATTTTATTTTATTTAATTTTTATGATTTATGGTAGTTTTACACTATCTGCAGAGCGCGCAGCAACAGACTGTCCATTGGACATCTGTGCTGCCGCGCCGTCACCCCGCTGGCGCCGCCAGTACTGATCTGGGGACTTCCCTGACCGGCCGGATCTATGGGGACATGGTAAGGCGGATCACCACTTGCCGTGACCCGCGAATGAGTAGTCATTGCCTCCGGTCTCAGGGGACAGACCGGCGGTGCTGAGGTGGACACAGCCCCCCCCCCCCCCATACCCTGCGCTTCCACTAGACCACCAGGGACAATATCAGCATGGGAAGCCGGCATCCCGGGGGTTAATAGTCAGCCAGGGGAGACAGCCTTCCCTGTTACAGCGGCTCCTCCCCTCAGCTCAGCGCGCCTTTCCAGCCTAAGGTCTGGCGTCCCTGAGCTGCTTCCTCCGCGGGCCACGCTTCCTCTGAGGTCTCCGGCAGCCATTTTATCTCTGTGGTGCATCGCAGATCTCTTAGGACGGCGTTTGGTCCAGTCCCCCTGCGTATCTCATCTATTGGGTCAGTGTACACAGCGCTATAACCTTCCCAGACACTAAATCTGGGTAAGTTGCATGCAGTGTAATAGTGCAGTATATTATATGACATGTTTATGTATATATATATATATATATATATATATATATATACATAAACATATTTCTGCATTGTATGTGACTTATGCTAGTGCTGACTGTCTGTACTTTATTCTCCCACCTGTCAGTGTATATCTATCCCTTTTCTTTACAATCTGCTCTAATACAGGTGTACTTAGGGTAGTTCTGAGACCTCACATACATACATATATATATATATATATATATATATATATATACATACACTTGTCAATATTTGTGAGGTTTTGTCACATACTGTTGCGTGCTGCACGTTGCCATATTTTAGATGGAACTGTGTGTTGCCTACGCTGATAATGGGTCCCTGCAGCTAATCTTAGTGTCAGTCAGGACCGGTATGGCGCTGCTTAATATTTCCACAATGATTGTTGGTCAGATATGTCTGACCAAGAAATAGAGCGCGATACTGCACCCATTTTGCTATCCTGCCTGTCATGTGCTGCAGGTGTGAGTACGGAGGATTTGACTCGGGAAGGGTTATGTATGAGGTGTTTTTTTTCCTCAGACCCTGGCCTCCATTGGGGATCGCCTGACGGCCCTCCACAGTTGTAACCCACTTGGGGTTACCTCAACATGCTACCCTTCCCTCTCAGGGTATCTCGCAGTTCTTGCAGTTTACCCCTGTGACACAGACTATCGCTCCCTACCAGGGTTTTTCACAGCACATGCAATCCCCTCAGGTACCACAGCAGTCTGTCATTTCCCTTGCAGGCCACCCTGGGTGGATGTATTCTCTAAAGCTACGACCTTTCAGACCATATTAGAGAAGAACTAACCTAAGGACGCCCTGTGGTGTCTTCCCAGTCTGTACTGCTGTCTGACACAGATGGGTCGTCAGACTAAGGAGAGATGGATAAAGTGTCTGACTCCGATTCCCTTCGTCACGAGGTGGAGCCTATATCAAGTATTGATATCTAGTTATAGAGAATGATGAACCTGCACCTAAATCAAAACGCCCTCACTTTAAGCAGGTTAAAATGTCTTCGGCTGTGTTCCCCCTCTCTGACCAGAGAGTGGATCACATGGCGGAGGTCTGGCAATTGCCAGGTAAGAGGTATCACTCACAAAATGGTCTCCTGTTACCCATTCCCTGAGGGTCACTGCAAGTAAAGGGAATCACCTCCTGTGGTGGATTCTCTTGTTATTCGCTTGATAAAAAGCGCTACTATGCCTTTCATCCCTTCCCTGAAGATTCTGGGGATAGGAAGGTGGAAGCTTTACCTGAAATCAATGTACTCTCTTTCAGGAGCTGTTGCACGTCCGACCATGGCTATTGCATGGGTGGCTAACGCGGTAGAGAGCTGGGCTGATGCATCCAAGGGTTTCGGCCGCCACTGTATCTGCCCGCCATACCCTGTGGCTGCGCTCATGGAAGGCAGAGGTAGATTCCAAGATAGGTCCTAAAGGATTGCCCTCTAAGGGGGAGGTCTTGTTTGGCCCTGACCTCGACGAGATTGTAGCAGCGTTGACAGTAACACAAACTGCCTTTCTGCCTCTGGCTACTTCCACTACAAGGCCTCGGACTACATCTGTTAAGTCCTTTTATCCTCAAGAAAAGCCTAAAGGCCAGTCCTTTCCTAGGCAGTCGGCCTCCATGAGGGCCGCCATACCCAGAACCAAGCAGAGCTGGACACCGGACGCCCTGCTTCTACACCTGAGGATAAATCCTCGGCCTGACGGGACAGGCCTTCATCTGACCACCACCATGGATGCTTGGGTAAGAGAAGGGGTTTCTCACGGGTACGCCCTCACATTTCTCTGACCGCCTCCCCACCCGTTTTCTACACAGGCCCTACTTCAGACCCGAACAAGGCTTTACAAGTCCAGAAAATACAGTCCTTGCTGTAAGCGGTAATTATGCCAGTCCCACTATCTCTGCGAGGGACTGGTTATCATTCTACTCTTTCTGGTTCAGAAACCAAATGGGTCTCCTTTCAGGCCTATCCTCAAGCTTGAATCTCTAATCAAATTCCTAAAGGTGCCAAAGTTCAGGAGAGATACCCTACGCACCATCATCAAAGCTATGGAGCCTGGGGACTTTATATTCAGGACACATACCTACATGTACCTATAGCGTTCTCTCCGGTTTGCTATGCTACAGCAACACTTCCAATTTTCAGGCTCTGCCCTTTGGACTGTCCACAGTTCCACTGGGGTTTACCAGAATTATGGCTGACAGCCTACCTGCACAGGTGTCCGAATGCTACCGTATCTGGATGGCCTCCTGCTCTTAGCTGTAAATGGCGTTGAAGCTCCTCTGGGAATCAAGCTAAACATTGCTTTCCTTCACAAGCACGGATGGTTAATCAACTGGAAAAAGTCCTCCCTGAATCCCTCACAAGAGAATGATTCATCTGGGAGCCCTGCTGGTCTTTGGACTTTGGACAAAATCTTCACTCTTCAACTACGAGTGCGCAGATGTCTCCACAGTCGACGAGTGTCCATACACTCAGTAATGCAGGTTCTGAAATCTGTGGTGTCCACCTTCGATAGGGTGGAATATGCTCAGTTCCATTCCTGGCCTTTGCAAAATTGATCCTCTCTAGGTGGAGTGGGTTTCTTTATCAGATCAATGTTCAGGCGCTGATGCCGTCTCTGGAGGTGCATCTGTCTCTATCTAGGTGGTTATGGCCATCTCATCTAAACAAGGGTCGCCCCTTTTGGAGCCCGGACTGGGTATTTTTTTCATCGGATGCCAGTCTCTGGGGCTGGGGCCCAGTGACTGGTCCGCACTCCTTTCAGGGCTGTTAATTAACGTATTGGAACTTCGAGCTGTCTAAGGGCCATCACTCTGGCCCAACACATACTTCACGGTAAACCTGTACAGGTTCAGTCTGGCAATGTCACAACAGTGGCTGGCACCAAGTGGACACTCGAAGTCGGGCAGCAATTACAGTAGTGTCGCACATTCTGACATGGGCCAAGGGTCACCTCCCGGCCATCTCTGCAGTGTTCATTCCGGGAGTACTCTATTGGGAAGCAGACTTCCTCAGCCATCACAACATGCATCCCAGGGACAAATGGGGCTGCCAGAGGTGGCCCTCGTGGCCTCCCAACACAATCACAAGCTGCCGGTGTACAGGTCCGAACTGGAGATACCGAAGCAACCTTCGGCGACACATTGTCAGTGAAGTGGACCTTCCAATTTGCGTACCTGTTCCCTTCGGTCTCTCTTCTTCCTCAAGTTCTTCGGAAGTTCAAACAAGTCGGAGGTACTGTCCTGCTGGTGGCTCCAGCTTGACCCAGATGTCACTCGTAATTAGAGTTTTGGAGTTTCTCCATCGACACTCCATTCCTGCTGCCTCAACATCCGGACCTGTTGCAGGGTCTTTGCCTTTCCTTGGACCTGGATTGTCTGTCTTTGACTGCGTCCCGACTGAGGTCCAAAGGATTTTCTGGCTCTGTCATCTTTAGGATGCTTAGAGCACATAAGCCAGCTTCTGCTGGGATCTACCACAGAGTGCGGCATACATATGTCTTAAGGTATCGTGCCAGTAGCTACGTTCCTCTAGTGTTTTGGATTTCCAGAGTCATTGCATTTCTATAAGCTGGATTGGGTCTAGCCCTCCACCTTGCCTCCTTGAAAGTGCACTGTCAGTATGGTTCCAATGTAGAATTTATCCTCTCCCAGCTATCCAGACCTTCCTTCAGGGTGTTCTCTGGATTCTACCTCCCTTTGTCCCCCTTGGGGATCGTTGGGATTTGGCAGTAGTTCTTCGGGCCCTCCAGGGGCCTCCATTTGTACCACTAGATTCGGTAGACTTTACGTGGTTTATGGCTTAGACTCCCTATCTTTTGGCGTTTGCATCTGCCAGGAGAGAGTGTTAGATTTGGGAGCGTCCTCCTGTGGCTCCTTTTTGTGAATATTTCATCAAGACAGGCCTGTGAGTCGCACTCGCCCTGGGTTTCTTCCTTAAGTGGTTTCTAAGTTCCAGGTCATTCAGGAACTTATCGTACCGGCCTTTCAGTCACCAGTCCTCTCGGCAGGTGAGGCCTTATTATCTATGGTCCGTGTTCTCAGGATTTATGTGGACCATACCAGTTCCTTCCGGAAATCAGACTACTTATTTGTGCTCTATGGATTCCACAAGAAAGGATGGCCAGCCAATAAAAAAACATTGGTTAGATGGCTTCGTATGACTATCTCAGAGGCTTACATACAGGAAGGCCTTGCTGTTCCGGCTTCTGTTACTGCTCTCTCTACTCAGTCTGTGGGTCCCTCTTGGACGGCTCGCCATGGTGCCTCGGCTGTTCAGCCTTCCTAGTTCCTTATATCATAATCAGTCCCTTATGTCAATCATCATCAGTCCCTTAAATCATCATAAACAGTCCCTTATATCCATCATAATAATCAGTCACTTATATCATCCTTATCATTCCCTTATGTCCTCCTCATAATCAGTCCCTTATATCATCATTCAGTCCCTTATATCATTATCATAACCAGTCCTTTATATCATCATCTTCATAATCAGTCCCTTATATCATCATAATTAGTCCCTTATATGAGTACCTTATATCATCATCAGTCCAATATATCATCATGTTCATCATCAGTCCCTTATATCATGATCATCATCAGTCCCTTATATCATCATAATCAGTCCCTTATATCATCATCCTCATCAGTCCCTTTTATCATCCTAATCCTCATCAGTCCCTTATATCATCATCACCATCATCCTCAGTCAGTTATATCATCCTCATCAGTCCCTTTTATCATCCTAATCATCATCAGTCCCTTATATCATTATGAGTACCTTATATCATCATCGATCCAATATATCATGTTCATCATCAGTCCTTTATATCATCATCAGTCCCTTATATCATCATCAGTCCCTTATATACTCATAATCAGTCCCCAATATCATCATCCTCATCAGTCCCTTATATCATTATAATGAGTCCCTTATATCATCATCATCAGTCCCTTATATCCACATATAGCTGAGCGCTCGCAAGCGGGTTGATGTTGGCCAAGTGCGCATGTGCACTAGGGAGCCGGCTCCGTCGTGTGCATGCGCGAGACCCGAATAACGACGGCCAAGCCGTTGTTATGGGTCTCGCACCAAAGGAGGCGTGCTGTCAATGGTGAGTGACAGGGCGCCCCCTTTGGTGGGCGTGGCTGCCCAGACGGAGGCGTTCCTATGGGAACACCAACCGTCTGGGGCCGGCCCCACTGACATCACTAGTGATGTCACTGGGAGTGCTTTTGGCTCTGATAGAGCCAAAAGCACTGCAGGGCTTGCGGCAGCGAAACCCTACCACAGGGTCTCGTCGCAAGCCCAATGGTCATGACCATCGCAACCATCTTTTTGGCCGCTCGCTATAGCTGTGGGTGGTCACCCACAGCTATGCGAGCGGCCAGGAGGCCGCTCCAATAATAGGTAGGAGGCCCTGATTCAGAGCGAGCGCTCTTGTCAGAGCGTCCGGCTCTGAATCAGGGCCGTCCTATTTAAATTTGGAGTGGCCTTTTGGACGCTCGCATAGCTGTGGGTTACCACCCACAGTTTATGCGAGCGTCCATGATGATGGTCGCGATGGTCAAGACCATCGCGACCATTGGGTTTGCGACGAGACCCTGCGGTAGGGTCTCGCTGCCGCAAGCCCAGGAGTGATTTTGGCTCTATCAGAGCCAAAATCACTCCCACCGACATCACTAGTGAGGTCAGTGGGGCCGGCCCTAGACGGTAAGCGTTCCCATGGGAACGCCTCCGTCTGGCAGCCACGCCCCCAGCACGCCCACCAAAGGGGGCATGCTGTCAGGGCTACATACAGGTGTAATGTGTATAGGTGACAGGGGTACATACATGGGTAATGTATAGGTGACAGGGGTACATACAGGGGTAATGTGTATAGGTGACAGGGGTACATACAGGGGTAATGTGTATAGGTGACAGGGGTACATACAGGGGTAATGTGTATAGGTGACAGGGGTACATACAGGGGTAATGTGTATAGGTGACAGGGGTACATACAGGGGTAATGTGTATAGGTGACAGGGCTACATACAGGGGTAATGTGTATAGGTGACAGGGCTACAAACAGGGGTAGTGTATAGGTGACAGGGGTACATACAGGGGTAATGTGTATAGGTGACAGGGGTACATACAGGGGTAATGTGTATAGGTGACAGGGGTACATACAGGGGTAAAGTGTATAGGTGACAGGGGTACATACAGGGGTAATGTGTATAGGTGACAGGGGTACATACAGGGGTAATGTGTATAGGTGACAGGGGTACATACAGGGGTAATGTGTATAGGTGACAGGGGTACATACAGGGGTAATGTGTATAGGTGACAGGGGTACATACAGGGGTAATGTGTATAGGTGACAGGGGTACATACAGGGGTAATGTGTATAGGTGACAGGCTACATACAGGGGTAATGTGTATAGGTGACAGGGCTACATACAGAGGTAATGTATAGGTGACAGGGGTAATGTATAGGTGACAGGCACTGCATGGTGAGACAGGCTGTTATCTCTGAGCTGCGGTGGATGAGGGGTTATATGAGGCCTCTTCTCATATTATCTCATTTACTAAACTCCTTATTAGGAAAGTTGTCATATTCCTCGTCCTTATGAGGAGAAACCAGATGGTGCCTGTCAGCTGTTATTATGATCACACACAGGGGTGCACGTAGGCAGCTATTATACAATGCGGCAGCAGGTGTATGACGCCCCCTGTATGACACGCCCTGCTGCATTTGTGATCCCAGCACTGTGACGGAGGTCGCAGACTGGGATCACCATCGCGGCCATCAGCGGTCGATGGTCGCGATGGTGGATGGTTGACCGGCTGCCAGGTTTGCGAGGCCAGGATACTGCGTTGGTTGACGCAGTCCCTCGCCTTGCCACTCCCAGAAAACGGGGCGGATACACCCCCGCACCGCCCCTTAAATGTATCTGCCTGTCAATCAATAACTTTTGGCGTTCGTAAATACTTTTGGGATTACCAAGGCTCAATTATCAATGATGCAGTCACCCCAATCTGTGTATATAAAGCTGCATTATATAGCGGAGCTTGTGAATGCTCAACTACTTACTAATCTACTAAAATGTACATAGTGCGCTAATCATTAGCAATGGCCGAATGGTTATCAGTCGGGACTGAAATATTAATAATAAACATATGTTTAATCACAAACCATATTTAACATGAAATATATAGAAAAATGACATATAAGAGAGATGATAATTACCGTGTGCTCTCAGGTATAGTATCTGACGTGAGAGCAGCAATGGTTTCCCTAATAGAACATCATTACTCCTTTATGGCGTGATATAAACGTCTCTGCACAGAGCCCCGCTATGGTGCGCCCTCTGCTAGTGACCATGTAATGATTGTACAGTAATTTATCATCTCAGCAGCAGACACGCGGTTATTGCTGAGCTTAGGGCCTGATTCAGCAAAGGCTAATACGAGCGCAATCGGACGATTGTTGCGTATGCACCGCAGTGCGTGAACTATTGCAGAGTGATTGACAGGAAGTGACGTTTGTGGGTGGGTGGTAACTGGGGAGGGGTCGGCCAAACGCAGGCGTGTCAGTGTGTGTGAATGCCGTTACAGGGGCGTGCATAAATTAGTCACTGCGATGCCATACGCAGCCTGAGGCCTTTTCGCCTGCGCTGAGGTTATACCAATTCCTGAGTAAGGTCAGGGCTTGTACAAGTGTGCGTGAGGCTGCGATGGTAATCGATGTTACCGATGGTTTTGCAGTCCTGGTAAACATTACGGATGTAAGGTAAAGTGGGCATCGTTATGTAGTGATGCGATGGTACCGATGGTTTCACAGTCTTACTAAACATTACGGATGTAAGGTAAAGTGGGCGTCATTATGTAGTGATGCGATGGTACCGATGGTTTCACAGTCTTACTAAACATTACGGATGTAAGGTGAAGTGGGCGTCGTTATGTAGTGCTGCGATGGTACCGATGGTTTCAGTCTTACTAAACATTACAGATGTAAGGTAAAGTGGGCGTCGTTATGTAGTGCTGCGATGGTACCGATGGTTTCAGTCTTACTAAACATTACAGATGTAAGGTAAAGTGGGCGTCGTTATGTAGTGATGCGATGGTAACGATGGTTTCACAGTCTTACTAAACATTACGGATGTAAGGTAAAGTGGGCGTCGTTATGTAGGGCTGCGATGGTACCGATGGTTTCACAGTCTTACTAAACATTACGGATGTAAGGTAAAGTGGGCGTCGTTATGTAGTGCTGCGATGGTACCGATGGTTTCACAGTCTTACTAAACATTACGGATGTAAGGTAAAGTGGGCGTCATTATGTAGTGATGCGATGGTACCGATGGTTTCACAGTCTTACTAAACATTACGGATGTAAGGTGAAGTGGGCGTCGTTATGTAGTGCTGCGATGGTACCGATGGTTTCAGTCTTACTAAACATTACAGATGTAAGGTAAAGTGGGCGTCGTTATGTAGTGCTGCGATGGTACCGATGGTTTCAGTCTTACTAAACATTACAGATGTAAGGTAAAGTGGGCGTCGTTATGTAGTGATGCGATGGTAACGATGGTTTCACAGTCTTACTAAACATTACGGATGTAAGGTAAAGTGGGCGTCGTTATGTAGGGCTGCGATGGTACCGATGGTTTCACAGTCTTACTAAACATTACAGATGTAAGGTAAAGTGGGCGTCGTTATGTAGTGCTGCGATGGTACCGATGGTTTCACAGTCTTACTAAACATTACGGATGTAAGGTAAAGTGGGCGTCGTTATGTAGTGATGCGATGGTAACGATGGTTTCACAGTCTTACTAAACATTACGGATGTAAGGTAAAGTGGGCGTCGTTATGTAGGGCTGCGATGGTACCGATGGTTTCAGTCTTACTAAACATTACGGATGTAAGGTAAAGTGGGCGTCGTTATGTAGTGCTGCGATGGTAACGATGGTTTCACAGTCTTACTAAACATTACGGATGTAAGGTAAAGTGGGCGTCGTTATGTAGTGCTGCGATGGTACCGATGGTTTCACAGTCTTACTAAACATTACGGATGTAAGGTAAAGTGGGCGTCGTTATGTAGTGATGAGATTGCAGAGTGATCAGAATGGATTAGCATATTATCGCAGTTGAACTCCGTGCGTAATCGCTATTGCACTCGCAGTTGCGTTCTGTAGTGAATCAGGCTCATAGCCCATATAATTACCGCGGCCTGGCTCACTATTGTCCGTCTGACAGCGATCCGGCATATACAGAATGATCACACGCGGTGCACACACGGTCAGTACGCTCCGGACTTGCCGGCTGGAAACAGGTGCATATGATGGCGCAGTGTGATTCACAGGCAGCAGGGAATAGACTCGCCATGTACACAGCGCTAGAATTCCGTATACTCGCTACTTCACCTGTGAATTACCGGTAAGCTATAACCATCGAGGGGGGCTTATTATCGAGGTTCACTGTCGCTTTTTGCCTTTTCCCACCAGAGGCTTTCTAAAGAGTAAAGATGCCCTGATGTGACTGTCCTTCTATCCCCCAAGTAAAGGGTCCAATTGGATAGTCCAAGTAATTGTCACTGTCACCGTAATTGTCATTGTCACCGTAATTGTCATTGTCACTGTAATTGTCATTGTCACTGTATCATTGTCATTGTCACTGTAATTGTCATTGTCACTGTAATTGTCATTGTCACTGTATCATTGTCATTGTCACTGTAATTGTCATTGTCACTGTAATTGTCATTGTATCATTGTCACTGTAATTGTCATTGTCACTGTAATTGTCATTGTCACTGTAATTGTCATTCTATCATTGTCACTGTATCATTGTCACTGTAATTGTCATTGTCACTGTAATTGTCATTGTCACTGTAATTGTCATCGTCATTGTCACTGTATCATTGTCATTGTCATTGTATCATTGTCACTGTATCATTGTCACTGTAATTGTCATTGTCACTGTAATTGTCATTGTCACTGTAATTGTCACTCTATCATTGTCACCGTAATTGTCATTGTCACTGTAATTGTCATTGTCACTGTAATTGTCATCGTCATTGTCACTGTATCATTGTCACTGTAATTGTCATTGTCACTGTAATTGTCATTGTCACTGTAATTGTCACTCTATCATTGTCACCGTAATTGTCATTGTCACTGTATCATTGTCACCGTAATTGTCATTGTCACCGTAATTGTCATTGTCACTGTAATTGTCAGACTTCAGCCACTTCCATCATTTCCTGGGAGATCAGGTTTTTTTTCTCCGTCTAATAATGCTTTTGTATTTGTGTATTTTTTTCATTTTATATAAAAAGGTGCAGAGTGACATAAAAGTATATAAAGTTCCGATCTGATATTTATAAAAATCTAAATAAATCACGATTTTTCCAATAAGCACAAACTCTATATAAAAATATTTCCTTAATAACATCATCCTTATTTGGGGATTGTACCCTTGGTGCTGTGGACTGAACTACGTTTAAAGTTCTCCAGATACAAATAACCGTTGGAGACATCTTTAATTCTGATAAAACGTGGTTCTTGGAAGTAGTGCAGACACAGGGTCTCATTCAGACCCGCTCGCAAGCGGGTCGATGTTGAGGCCTTGCGCAAGCCCCTGAGCGAGATAATTTTTCTCACTACAAAAGGGGCGGCTGTCGATGTTGATTGACAACTCGCTCCGTTTTGTAGTCTGGGGGGGGTGGCTGGCCAAACGGAGGCGTTCCTGAAGGAACGCCTGCCGTTTGGGGGTGGCCCCACTGACATCACTCGTGATGCCAGTGATGAGCTTCTGACTCTTTTAGAGCCGAAAGCTCACTGGGGCTCACTGCGGCAGACGAGACCCTACCACAAGGGTCTCGTCCCAAGCCCCGATGGTTGCGATGGTCTTGACCATCAACCCGGTCGCTCGCTAAAGCTGTGCACACGTTAGTGAATGGCAAGCTCTTTACAGAGAAGCGGCCGCTCGCATTTTGCTAGCGGCTCTGAATGAGGTCCACAGGCCGGGTATGGAACGGCGCTTGGTTGTGCATCGGGAAGCATAGGACGCGTGGCCTGCAGGCAGGACGATACACTACGCCACCTGTGCTTAGCTCTTACATGGGCAGGGGGACGTGGGTCTGCACACACTTCTGTCACCCAAGTCCTTCCTTATTTTTGTGCATCATTAGCCAGGTGCAGCCGAGGAACTAGGGGTGACCATCAATGGTTTAAATCATCCAAGGGTCTCCATCTATGGTTTTCTGACATGATGGCGCCATCAATGGGGAACCTGTAATGGACGTCCCTACCGTGTTACCAGGAGAGTTACTATTGTCAGGTGATGCATGTTTCCTTACATCTACTCTGGGAAACGACTGTACCGATTATAGGAACACCAAGTATGCGCTCTGTACTCCTCTCCCCACGCAGGACGGCACAGCGCTGGCACAGACTGGGTCTCATACATTATGTCTTGTGGGAGTCGTCTTGCACCTCTCATGTCAGCGCAGAGAAGCATTTTCTGAATCCATACGAAGCTTCTCTCAGCTGTAATAAAGATGGCCCAACATCCGCTGGTGCTCAGGAACAGAAGCCATGACACGTGCGCTATTATCGGACCAAATGTGAAATTATTATGTAAGGGTTGTAAAGGAAGTGACCTCCTCTCCACAAACCTATGGGGGGGCGAATGCCAAGAATGTGCATTACATAGACCAAATAGTGCACAGAAATACTCCGGGCTTTCATGTCAGGAATGTCCGCTGTCCGCATTTAACACTCTGCCTCTTGGACAACTTACTCTCGTGGATGTTTGCTGGTAATCTGCTGCTTGTCAGACGCCTTCAGCTGTAATTGGAGTTAATACATTTTTCTGTTAAACAAAGACGAGTGGTGGATAAATATATTCCTAAAAAGGAGAGAAGATTCCAGATCCGACTCCACAGAAACATTTGAAGATCCATTAAAGAGAGAAGTGTGAGGCCGGATATTGGGAGAAGCTGTGTAACTGACAGGGATAAGTGTCCTGGCCCAGCAGTGTAAGGTGAGGAAGTCCTCTTAGTACATAGGTGTACCATGTGAGGCCGGATATTGGGAGAAGCTGTGTAACTGACAGGGGATAAGTGTTAACGATACTGGATCAGAACCTCTATACACACCTTCCTATACCTTCTAATGTCCTGCCTATACCTTCTAATGATGACGCTATTTTGCGTACGCAGTCATACCATAAATAAAGACTTAGACGTGGAATCTGTGGTTCCAAAGCACAAGTGTTATTCAGGTAAAAGTTCAGACAGTTACACGCAATTGATCTAGACACAATTTAGGTGCAAAAGGAAAATTATACAGACCCAAGTACAGTATACATACGCAGGCGCTTCCGGACCCAGAGATAGGCATCAGCAAGAGACCCCTAGTCATACAGCGTTCAGCACGAAGACTGAGAACCAGCGTTCGTGCACACATATTTATACCCCTCCAGAATAAACAGGACAATAGGGAAGTTTGTTGCTGATGTCATTGGTTCCCAGGGGAGAAGCATCTGTTACAGCACATTTAACAGGCTGGTTCAAATAGACTCTCCCTGTCTCTAACAGCTGGGGGTCTTCCTCTTCACACCCCCTGCAACATTCTAACAGTTGTTCATGAAATATAAATTTTGTTGCTTGTAGGCTCTGCGATCCATAACTTGAGTTTGCATGATGCGACCTCCCCACCGATAACATCGGAATACTGTAAAAAGAGTACGCATCAGTACAAGACCAAACACGACTTGTTTAGCATGTATAATACCTTAGTTATCAAATACCTTTATTTCTCAGCATTTAAACTAACTGAACCAACTTAAATCATACACTTTCAAGCTTATTGAACCTTATGTGTGAATATGTAATGTGTGGGTATTGAGGGTTTGATATAAGGACGCTAGTTAACTTGGGGCAGATGTGTGCGCATAAAGCTAATAAAACAGCGGTTTCATACAAAGTCCTATGCATTCGCTAATATGTGACTAGTTAACAGCGCAATTGTGCATATTAATGTGTGTATGAGAAATGGTGAAAAATGCAATCGCATGGTGCTAATAGTATCATCGCCACATGTACTAAAATGTGAGTTTATCTAAAATGGCGCTTAGGCGGCCATTCGCAAAATGGCATCTTGCGATCTCATTTTCAAGATGGCGTCTTGCGGCCATTCGCAAGATGGCGTCTTGCGGCCATTCGCAAGATGGCGTCGCCGCGATTAAATTTTAAACTGAACTTGTCTCAGCCAATTATTCAGCTTCGACAGTGTCCTGGCCCAGCAGTGTAAGATGAGGAAGTCCTCTTAGTACATAGGTGTACCATGTGAGGCCGGATATTGGGAGAAGCTGTGTAACTGACAGGGGATGTGTCCTGGCCCAGCAGTGTAAGGTGAGGAAGGTGCCATAGAGTCACCCAGCTGGCATCTGGAACCAAAGACCCATCACTGACCAATGTATGCCAGCTGGGTGACTATGGCACTTGGAACAAAAGAACCATCACTGACCATAGAGTCACTCAGCTGGCATACATTGGTCAGTGATGGTTCTAGGTGCCACAGAGTTACCCAGCTGGCATACATTGGTCAGTGATGGTTCCAAAGGCCTGACTCAGACTTGTACACAGACCCGATGGTTAGCGTACAAGTGCGATTGTTAGAGATCTGCGAATGTGCAGGTATCTATCGAGTTCGCTCACAGTGCCCCTAAGCCCCAGCATGATTGACAGCGACCAGCGTTCCCAAAAAGGGGGGTGTGTTGCCCTCATTTTCTGGGAGTGCCGAGGCTGGGGTCTGCATCTTCCAACACAGATTCCCTGGCCCCGCCTGAGCAGTTCTGGGGGCCAGTATGAGTAACTTAGGCCGTGATGGTGATCTGATGCTTCGGATGCAGCACTCGGATCTGCAATGCCGTCAGGGGGTGGTTCCTGTCCTATGAAAGCAAAATGACAATCAGCAATTTGCTCCCAAACACTGGAAAATGGACAAAAACTGTTTGTTAAATGTTTGATCTAAACAATTTGTTCAAACTTGTATGAATAACATTTTCATCTGTTTTCTGGCATTTAGGAGCAAATTGCTGATCATCAGTTACTCCCATACATAACCAGATTTTCATTCCAACCAATCACCTAGTTGGATGGTTGGACAGAAAATCTTTAGGTGCTTAACTCGCAGCTCAGGAGGTGGAGAGTTAGAAAAGTGATTTGGGCAGAGTTTGCCGTCATCTCACTCGAACTTGTCAACCTGATTCTTGGTAAATTTGAGAGATGTAAATTTTAGGTGAAAAGTACTTCCGATTTGCCCGATGGTAAGTTTATTCGAGTTAGCCATCACCCCGTCTCACCCGACTTTGCCTTTAGTAAATTTGCGATATTAAAATCCACCCTTAAATCACCCGAGATTGGCATCTAGAACAATCTCTATTCTTAGTAAATTTACCCCCTAGTGTCAATTGTGGTATGAAGGGTTATATGTGTCTTGTCGCTTCAGGTCCTGTGTGCGCTGGAGTGGTCGGGCTAAAGATGCCACGATACTGTCTGTTTGGCGATACAGTTAATACGGCGTCACGGATGGAGTCTAATGGAGAAGGTAAGAGGCCGGCTGCGTGCAAGTACTCAGACGTATTCTGAGAACGTTTCCTCCAGCCGGCAGCGTGTAGGGACTCGTGCGTAGCCCCATTATTCTGAGAACGTTTCCTCCAGCCGGCAGCGTGCGGGGACTCGGGCGTAGCCCCATTATTCTGAGAACGTTTCCTCCAGCCGGCAGCGTGCGGGGACTCGGGCGTAGCCCCATTATTCTGAGAACGTTTCCTCCAGCCGGCAGCGTGTAGGGACTCGGGAGTAGCCCCATTATTCTGAGAACGTTTCCTCCAGCCGGCAGCGTGCGGGGACTCGGGCGTAGCCCCATTATTCTGGGCATTTCCTCCAGCTGGCAGCATGCGGGGACTCGGGCGTAGCCCCATTATTCTGGGAACATTTCCTCCAGCCGGCAGCGTGCGGGAACTCGGGCGTAGCCCCATTATTCTGGGCATTTCCTCCAGCTGGCAGCATGCGGGGACTCGGGCGTAGCCCCATTATTCTGGGAACATTTCCTCCAGCCGGCAGCGTGCGGGAACTCAGGCGTAGCCCCATTATTCTGGGCATTTCCTCCAGCCGGCAGCGTGCGGGGACTCGGGCGTAGCCCCATTATTCTGAGAATGTTTCCTCCAGCCGGGGTCATAGCCCCATTATTCTGAGCATTTCCTCCAGCCGGCAGCGTGCGGGAACTCGGGTGTACCCCCCATTATTCTGGGAACATTTCCTCCAGCATGCGGGGACTCGGGCGTACCCCCAGTATTCTGTGAACATTTCCTCCAGGCAACAGCGTGTGAGGACTCGGGTGTAGCCCCATTATTCTGAGAACGTTTCCTCCAGCCAGCAGCGTGTAGGGACTCGTGCGTAGCCCATTATTCTGAGAACGTTTCCTCCAGCCGGCAGCGTGTAGGGACTCGTGCGTAGCCCCATTATTCTGAGAACGTTTCCTCCAGCCGGCAGCGTGTGAGGACTCGGGCGTAGCCCCATTATTCTGAGAACGTTTCCTCCAGCCAGCAGCGTGTAGGGACTCGGGCGTAGCCCCATTATTCTTAGAACGTTTCCTCCAGCTGGCAGCGTGTAGAGACTCGGGCGTAGCCCCATTATTCTGAGAACGTTTCCTCCAGCCGGCAGCGTGCAGGGACTCGGGCGTAGCCCCATTATTCTGAGAATGTTTCCTCCAGCCAGCAGCGTGTAGGGACTCGGGCGTACCCCCATTATTTTGGGAACATTTCCTCCAGGCAACAGCGTGCAGGGACTCTTGGTAGGGACTCAGGCGTAGCCCCATTATTCTGAGAACGTTTCCTCCAGCCGGCAGCGTGTAGGGACTCGGGTGTAGCCCCATTATTCTGAGAACGTTTCCTCCAGCCGGCAGCGTGCGGGGACTCTGGTGTAGCCCATTATTCTGAGAACGTTTCCTCCAGCCGGGGTCATAGCCCCATTATTCTGGGCATTTCCTCCAGCCGGCAGCGTGCGGGAACTCGGGTGTACCCCCCATTATTCTGGGCATTTCCTCCAGCATGCGGGGACTCGGGCGTACCCCCAGTATTCTGTGAACATTTCCTCCAGGCAACAGCGTGTGAGGACTCGGGTGTAGCCCCATTATTCTGAGAACGTTTCCTCCAGCCAACAGCGTGTAGGGACTCGTGCGTAGCCCATTATTCTGAGAACGTTTCCTCCAGCCGGCAGCGTGTAGGGACTCGTGCGTAGCCCCATTATTCTGAGAACGTTTCCTCCAGCCGGCAGCGTGTGAGGACTCGGGCGTAGCCCCATTATTCTGAGAACGTTTTCTCCAGCTGGCAGCGTGTAGAGACTCGGGCGTAGCCCCATTATTCTGAGAACGTTTCCTCCAGCCGGCAGCGTGCAGGGACTCGGGCGTAGCCCCATTATTCTGAGAATGTTTCCTCCACCCAGCAGCGTGTAGGGACTCGGGCGTACCCCCATTATTTTGGGAACATTTCCTCCAGGCAACAGCGTGCAGGGACTCTTGGTAGGGACTCAGGCGTAGCCCCATTATTCTGAGAACGTTTCCTCCAGCCGGCAGCGTGTAGGGACTCGGGTGTAGCCCCATTATTCTGAGAACGTTTCCTCCAGCCGGCAGCGTGTGAGGACTCATGCGTAGCCCCCTTATTCTGAGAACGTTTCCTCCAGCCGGCAGCGTGCGAGGACTCGGGTGTAGCCCCATTATTCTGAGAACATTTCCTCTAGCCGGCAGCGTGCGGGGACTCGGGCGTAGCCCCATTATTCTGAGAACGTTTCCTCCAGCCGGCAGCGTGTAGGGACTCGGGCGTAGCCCCATTATTCTGAGAACGTTTCCTCCAGCCGGCAGCGTGTGAGGACTCGTGCGTAGCCCCATTATTCTGAGAACGTTTCCTCCAGCCAGCAGCGTGTAGGGACTCGGGGGTAGCCCCATTATTCTGAGAACGTTTCCTCCAGCCGGCAGCGTGTAGGGACTCGGGCGTAGCCCCATTATTCTGAGAACGTTTCCTCCAGCCGGCAGCGTGTGAGGACTCGTGCGTAGCCCCATTATTCTGAGAACGTTTGCTCCAGCTGGCAGCGTGTAGGGACTCGGGCGTAGCCCCATTATTCTGGGAACATTTCCTCCAGCTGGCAGCATGCGGGGACTCGGGTGTAGCCCCATTGGCTTCGTAGACTGAACACAGACTGATTTGAGCTGCTGTGGAGACTACATGAGGTACGGATGTAGTTAGTTTAGGCCATGGCTTTATATTTCTTACAGTAGGCGGACGGTTTAGACTTGGCAGGTGCATTATCTGATTCCTTATTCATTTAATTGGAAAAACTTTTTTTTTTTTTTCCAGCACTCAAGATCCACATTTCTTCAACCACCAAGGAAGTCTTAGATGAATTTAGCTGCTTTCAACTGGAACTTCGAGGAGATATTGAAATGAAGGTGACTAAAAAGGAGATCCAGGAAAAAAGCCTCCTAGGGGCCTGCAGCAAAGATCGGCTTCTATGGGGCTGGTCAGCCCTACAGTCTAGTGCACCGTGGGCCTGATTCAGAGCCGGACGCAATTTGCGGATGGTCGTTAAGGAAAAGGGGGTGGCTATTCAAATGAACCGTTCGCTCTTTGCGGTCTGTTCACGCCTCTAGGTCTGAACAAGCGTACAAAACTTGCGGTCGTTTTTTGGATAACTACGCCCCCTGGCTGCTCGCATCCTACGTCATGTCCGCTATTTATTAGATTAATCGAGTACATCGACCGGCGTATGAACTGCTCGCTATTCTTGTGGCTGGTTTTTGCTATCACAATCTTGTGAGCAGTTCTGACTATAAAATAACCCAGTGACGTGGTCAATGACGCTGCTGTATTAATTATGCACACCCATAAAACGCCCGTTTTGACCTTTAAGCACGCCTGCGTTCGGATCTCCACTCCCCGTTTTCAAGCACCTTCCCCTGTTACCACCCACATACGCCTCATTCTGTCACTCATATTAGACGATTTTCGGCCGCACTGACTGGTTCGCGCATGCGTATTACGATCCGTACGCATGTGCAGTTGGGCAAACATCGCTCGGAGCGAACGAGCGGCCGCTTACGAGCGGCTCTGAATCAGGCCCTGTGTACCTGGAGTAAATGTGCATATTAGCCAGTACGCCTGCCCCTATCTGTACACAGATGTCTTACACTACCCGCTACTCCGTCAGCATGCCCGCTGTGTGAGAATGCCCCAGTACGCCCAGTCAGTAACTGGTGGAGATGGAACTGCAATGCATACGGTTCTGCATCTCCTGTAGCCCTGGTCCAGAGCATGAGTAGAGCCAAAGCTCTCACGGTACAATCTGTAAACGGGCGCAGGTTCAGGCCGTGTGTGTGTCTCGTTACCAGCCGGACAGACCCATGCGCAGCGTTACATGTAAGAATAACACTGGGGTCTCTAGTCAGGAGAAGGGACACTTTAGTTGCCAATTTTTTTTTTGGGGGGGGGGTTGGAGAGAAATGGGGAGTTCACAGGATGGGAATCTCCATCTATTTAGCTCTAATAAAATGGGACTATACCAGGGGTATTTGGCCCTCCAGCTGCTGTGGAACTACACATCCCAGCATGTCCTGCCAGTTTTAGTATGCCCTAATTGCAAAACTGTTGCAGTGCATGCTGGGATGTGTACTTCCACAGCAGCTGGATGACCACATGGTGAACACCCTACATACATGTTCTGTAACTTGTCTGATCATGTGCTATTACAGCTGTAATATGATATTCAGACATGTTCTCCTGCAGATGGGTCACCCGCAATCCATGTAACATGTGGATTATTCATGGCAGATGGAACCAGAGCGGCCGCTGACATAGCAGCTAGTACCTGGGCAGTTTCGACTAATATATATATAACCCCACGCGTTTCACTTTATTCATCCATATAGTGAATAAGAATGTATCTACTGGAAGTAGCATTATAATGAGGTGCAAGGGAATAAAAACAGCCAACCGTGTGTGATTCGCGTCTCTTTTCTATGGCGTGGCGGTTTAGCAAGTCGCAGCTGGTTGCATTAAAGTTGAGATACTGTAGATGTCATGGCTGAACACTCCAGCATTGCTGGAACTCCTCTGATCAGTAACTATAAGGATCACATAGACAAGTCTAGCCCAGCACCACTAACACAAGACTTGTCTGTCACATGGACGGCTGCGCGATGTCTCGTCTCTGATTATTCTTATTCTCTCTCCCAGGGCAAAGGGAAGATGAGGACCTTCTGGTTACTCGGAGAAATGACAGACGATGATGGTATTTGAATCTCTCTTGTCCATGTCCAGCTCTGTATTAGACCAGCGGTACCTGGAGCTGCTCATTAGACTAATCTGGGAACTACACCCCAGCCGCAGTCTGCTCCCCAGGAGCACAATGATTTCAGATGCCTCAC
This sequence comes from Taudactylus pleione, assembly GCA_031769625.1. NCBI lineage: Eukaryota > Metazoa > Chordata > Amphibia > Anura > Myobatrachidae > Taudactylus > Taudactylus pleione. The sequence goes on from JAUIMM010003019.1 coordinate 94,262, forward strand.
GAGCTGGAGCACCAAGCACCTCATTTTATCCGCTATTCTCTGGGAATGAGTTCATATGCACCAGCTAACTGGCCAAGCAATGACCTCTGAAGTGGTCAGATGGCCCCAATCAGACTGCAACGCGCACATCATTGGCAGGAGGCAATGTGGGGACTAGTACCAGAGATAAGACGCTACTCCCAACTTCAGTCTTCAATGTCACTATGCAAATCCTGTGCAATGTCGCGTAGAAATGGATCCTAGGTACCACTCATCTCCTCTCACACCTTCTGCTGGGTATTACTGGCGCTTCAGCGGGCATAACGCGCCTCTACACATGGCAACGCCACTCCACATGACGTGCAGGCGCTTTACTTTCATCCACTACTGTCAGCCCAGTCTTGTGTACCCTCTGCCACCACACTGACCTGTTCTGCCAGTCTCAGAGGGATTCTGCAGGTTGATCTTACAGCGTGATGACATCAGCTGGAAGGAGCCATCGGTCATCACGTGACTGCGCACAGCAACAGACGCAGAAAGGAACAAGCAGATTATATGGCGGGTTTACAGAAACTTGGCAGCACAGCTGCACTGTCCACACGAGCACGCCATCTCTCACACCGGAAACGCACTTCACTAACACTTCCATTATAATGGGTGTACTATGTGCCCCTAGTAACCAGGAGAGCACAGCATTATGGATGATATTACAGTCATCTCATGGAAAAGTAGGGTGTATATTATGTGAATAAAATGGTAGTTGTACTGAGTCCGTGGCACATTCAGCCTTAAATAAAGTTTAGATCCTAAATTATGCCATTTGTGTGGGTTATTAATGCATCTTCTGGTTACGGAACCTTCTATAAATACTCCCCTTAGCCTCATTTCCTGGGGCGCAGGGCTATGATCTCTTCTGGGCCGTTACACTGAAAACATGTACAAGTCTCGCATCCAGTTCATGCACTCTGCAAAGGGAAAGTTATCCAACCAATAATGAGATTGTATATGTTATTACTCCTGCGCTACCCCATCCATCCCTCCCATGTTACCCCCACCCTGATCCATTCCTCCCACACCCAATCCATCCCTCCCGTGCTACACCACCTATCCATTACTGCTATGTTACCCCCACCCTGATCCATATCCCTCCCACACCTTATCCATCCCTCTTCCACTACCCCCACTCTATCCAACCCCCCATCCATCTCTCCCGTGCTACCTCACCCTATCTGTCCTCCTGCACTACCCCACCTATCCATTCCTCCCACGCTACTCCACCCTGATCCATTCCTCCCGCGCTACCCCACCCTATCCACCCACCATCCAACTCGCCCGTGCTACCCCACCTATCCATTCCTGCTAAGTTACCCCCACCGTGATCCATTCCTCCTGCACTACCCCACCCTATCCACCCCCCCATCCATCTCTCCTATGCTACCCTACCCTATCTGTCCTCCTGCACTACCACACCTATCCATTCCTGCCACTTTACCCCAACCCCCATCCATCGCTCCCGTGTTACCCCCATCCTGATCCATTCCTCCCACACCCTATCCATCAGTCTTCCACTACCCCACTCTATCCAACCCCCAATCCAGCCCTCCCATGCTAGTGCCACCCTATCTATCCTTACCCCCACTACACCTCCCTATCCTTGCCTTCTCACTACTCCATCCCTCCTGCACTACCCCCACCATATCCATTCCTCACACACTGCCCCACCCTATCCATGCCTCTTCCACTACCCCACGAATCCCTCCATCCAGGCCACCCGTGCTACTCCACCCTATCCAACCCTCCCACGCCCCTATCAACCCCCACGATGTCCCACCCTATCCATCCCTCCCCTACATTTTCTTATCCATCCCTCCCACTGTTCCCCACCCTTTTCATCCTTTCAGCGATGGCCCACCCTATCCATCCTCCGATCATGTTTTGCAGACCAAGAAGAACAGAGATGGCAGCTTGCCATCGTGTTAGGTCCGGGATTCTGATGATCAGAATACCAACGGCAACATCCCGACGGTCAAGTATTTTAAACCAAATCTTAACCCTAAGCCACCCCTCCCGCCGCCTAACCCACTCCTCCCGCAGCCTAACCGTCCCATAGTGCCTAACCCTAAGCCACTCCTCCCGCAGCCTAACCCTAAGCCACTCCTCCCGCAGCCTAACTGTCCCATAGTGCCTAACCCTAAGCCACTCCTCCCGCAGCCTAACCCTAAGCCACTCCTCCTGCAGCCTAACCGTCCCATAGTGCCTAACCCTAAGCCACTCCTCCCGCAGCCTAACCCTAAGCCACCCCTCTCGCAGCCTAACCCTAAGCCACTCCTCCCGCAGCCTAACCCTAAGCCACCCCTCTCGCAGCCTAACCCTAAGCCACCCCTCCCGCAGCCTAACCCTAAGCGTCCCATAGTGCCTAAACATAACCCTTAATGCTGGGATTGTGACCGGTGGGATCCTGCCTACATCCCCTTGCCATCATGCAGATGATCCTGCCCATTGTTACATCATGATACCACAGAGTAAGATACATCTGTAAACGCGAAAGTTACCAAGTTTGTCTCCATTTAATTTTCAGAACAATGTAATATTGAGGGGAGACCCTGCATCCCACTAGGCACATGGTATAGTTATAGTGACCATCCTCCAGGACGCAGGCAGCAGGGCAAATAATTAGGATGATTCTACAGACTGAGCAAAAATGCATTGAGAGATTATATATAATTTATTTAAATCATTGTATAGGCTAGGGGCTAAGGCATCATATAGTGGGACAATCCTGGTAAATTATCCCGGCAATTTCATATTGGGATTTGTCTGGCTGTTGGTTCATTCATTGCTCAGTTATCCAGCAGCGGGATCATTTGGTGGGATGATGAGACTAACATATTGGGAGAGTTGTCCACACTGCAGGATTATTTACTGGACAGGTACAACTTAATGGGATTTTTTAATATCTTACTTCCTGGCAGAGGTCTCCGTAATGCCGGGTAACTTGTTGGGACGTCCTCCGTCTTACATCCTGGCAGAGGTCTCCGTAATGCCGGGTAACTTGTTGGGACGTCCTCCGTCTTACATCCTGGCAGAGGTCTCCGTAATGCCGGGTAACTTGTTGGGACGTCCTCCGTCTTACATCCTGGCAGAGGTCTCCGTAATGCCGGGTAACTTGTTGGGACGTCCTCCGTCTTACATCCTGGCAGAGGTCTCCGTAATGCCGGGTAACTTGTTGGGACGTCCTCCGTCTTACATCCTGGCAGAGGTCTCCGTAATGCCGGGTAACTTGTTGGGACGTCCTCCGTCTTATCTACTGGGACAGGACTCCAGGCTGCGGGATAACTCCCTGGGACAGGACTCCAGGCTGCGGGATAACTCCCTGGGACAGGACTCCAGGCTGCGGGATAACTCCCTGGGACAGGACTCCAGGCTGCGGGATAACTCCCTGGGACAGGACTCCAGGCTGCGGGATAACTCCCTGGGACAGGACTCCAGGCTGCGGGATAACTCCCTGGGACAGGACTCCAGGCTGCGGGATAACTCCCTGGGACAGGACTCCAGGCTGCGGGATAACTCCCTGGGACAGGACTCCAGGCTGCGGGATAACTCCCTGGGACAGGACTCCAGGCTGCGGGATAACTCCCTGGGACAGGACTCCAGGCTGCGGGATAACTCCCTGGGACAGGACTCCAGGCTGCGGGATAACTCCCTGGGACAGGACTCCAGGCTGCTGGATAACTCCCTGGGACAGGACTCCAGGCTGCTGGATAACTCCCTGGGACAGGACTCCAGGCTGCGGGATAACTCCCTGGGACAGGTCTCCAGGCTGCGGGATAACTCCCTGGGACAGGTCTCCAGGCTGCGGGATAACTCCCTGGGACAGGTCTCCAGGCTGCGGGATAACTCCCTGGGACAGGTCTCCAGGCTGCGGGATAACTCCCTGGGACAGGTCTCCAGGCTTCGGGATAACTCACTGGGACAGGTCTCCAGGCTGCGGGATAACTCCCTGGGACGTTCTCCATGTTACATATTGGGAAAGTTCTCCAGGCTCTGAGGAACTGGTTGATCCAGATAATGAGATATTGGTGTTGTAAATGCTGAACTCTTTTTGAATGGAGTGTCTCTTGCTCTGCTGTCTGATACTCCCTATACAGGAAAGACAGACAGAGTGTTTTAGTTATATATTTTCTAGGAACTATTTCCATTATTATATTTTGCACTACCAGAAGTATAAAACACCCAGCAACATGGCAATGTACAGTAGTACAGGTGCATATAGGGAGCACAGACCGGGCAGGAGATCTGGGGAGCACTTTCAGGTTTTCTTGCACAGAATAACTTTACGCTTCGCAGCTCCTATATTTCCTCTGCGGTTCCCAGATGACTCCTGCACAGCAAATATCAGGTCATAGAGATAAATCCTGAAACCTCGGAGCAGAGAGATCTCATACAACGTGCAGGAAACATTCAAAGCATCTCATCAGGCAGTTTTGTTATTATTCACTTTTGTTCATAAGGCGCCACAAAGCCTACACATCACCGTACAGGGTACAGACCGTATCAAGTACTGAATAACAGCTCAGACAGGGAAGGACAGATAACAGGGTTCTGAAGCTAGCAGGGGCAGTCACGGCAGGAATCAGCCAAACCCAACGGGTGGACAAGCAAACAGCCCAAGAGGCTGAAGGGGTATAGGAAACAGGGACGGAGCACAGGCAAGGATAGTGCTAGGGGAAGAACATGCCAAGATAAAGGGGTGAACTGGGAATATATATGGAGGATGGAAAAAGAAGAAGAGTATGGGGGGGCTATTACCATCTCGCTCATTTTTTAGTAAAGTGTAAGAACTTACCTTTGTTATCTCTCTTCGAAGTCCATAGGGTCCACAGGGTTGACCTCGGGGTATAGCTGGTTCTAGATCCATGGGCACCACGCAGTTAAAAGCTTTAGCTCCCAGGATGCACTGGGTACATCCTCCTCTATACCCTGTCCCCGAGCCACAGGCACCTCAGTTGGTAAGTAGCCAAGGCCGGAGGAGGAACAACAGAGACAAGGAAGACTGGAACACACAAGAACCATACTCACAGAAAGGGAGACGGAAAACCGGTGATCAGTAACAGCCCATATGAAGCCAGGTGCGTCAGGGCGGGTGCCCTGTGGACTCTGAAGAAAGAGATAACAAAGGTAAGTTCTTACCATAGCTCTCATTTTCTTCTTCAGGGTCCATAGGGGTTCCACAGGGTTGACCTTGGGGATGTCCCAAAGCAGTTCAACTAAGGCGGGCACGCTCCTGCGCTGAGAGGAGAATCCGGCGCCCAAAGGAAGCATCCTGAGTTGCAAAAAGGTGTCAAAATCATAAAACCTCAGAAAGGTCTGAATGGAAGACCATGTGGCCGCCTTACACAGCTAAACAGCTGAGGCGCCACGGCGAGCTGCCCACGAAGGGCCCACAGACCGAGTAGAATGAGCCTTAACAGAAGTCGGAACAGTCAGGCCCACCCATGTAGAAGCCTCTGAAATAGCCAATATGAAGCCATCTAGCCAAAATGTGTTTGTTGGCTGGCCATCCCCTCTTGTGAAATCCATAGAGTAAAAATAAGGAATCCGATTTCCGAAGGGAACTGGTCCACTCCATAAAAATCCTGACTACACAGACCTCATCCAAGGAGGCCTCACCAGCTGAGAGATCAGGTGACTGAAGGGCCGATACAACAATTTCCTGATTAATGTGGAAATTAGAAACCACTGTAGGTAGAAATCCTGGACGAGTGCAAAGCACCGCCCTGTCCTTGTGAAATATCAGAAAGGGAGGACGTCAAGAGAGCGTCCCCAATTCTGAACCCTCCTTGCCGAATCAAATCGCTAGAAGAAAGTCTGAGTAGTCAACCATTTGAGTTCCTCCAACTCTAGTGGTTCAAATGGAGGACCCTGGAAGGCCCGAAGAACTACCGCCAAATCCCAAGGAGCCACTGGGGGAACAAAAGGGAGGCTGAATCCTCAGGGCGCCTTGGAAAAAAGGTGTGCATATCGGGTAGCGGAGCTATCCTTCGCTGGAACCACACTGTGCAGAAACATGGACTTTTAACGAGGCCAGGTGTAGGTCCAAACCAGACTGAAGGAATGCCAAAATCCTAGAAATATGAAACACTTGAGGATGTAATTTCTCGTGCCACACTGAAATAGGTATGTCACACTCTGTGGTAGATCCTGGCTGAGGCAGGCTTCTGTGGCCGAAGCATCGTGCTGATGACAGAGCTACTGTAGAGGAGCCCTTGGACCTAAAGATGGATGTCTCAAAAGCCACGCCGTCAAAGACAGACGACCCAGATCTGGGTAAAGGCAGGGACCCTGAGACAACAGGTCTGGATGTAGAGGCAGTAGGAACGGAGTGTCGATGGAGAGACTCCGAAGATCTGAGTACCAAGGATGTCTGGGCCAAGCCGGAGCCACCAGCAGGATCGTGCCGCTGTCGTGCTTGAATTTCAGAATAACTCGAGGAAGCAGGGATATCGGAGGGAATAGATATGCAAACTGGAAGGTCCATCACACCGACAGAGAATCCAAAAGCTTGCTTTGGCATCTCTTGTTCTGGACCTGTACACTGGCAACTTGTGATTGGAATGGGAAGCCAGTAGGTCCACCTCCGGCAGGCCCCATTTGTCTACAAGGACATGAAACACCTCTTGGTGAAGAGGCCATTCCCCAGGATGCACATCATGAAGGCTGAGGAAGTTTGCTTCCCAATTGAGGACTCCTGGAATGAACACTGCTGAAATGGCCGGAAGGTGGCACTCTGCCCAAGACAGGATGCGTGACACCTCTGTCACCGCTGCCCAACTGATAGATCTCCCTTGATGGTTGAAGTACGGCACTGTGGTGGCGTTGTTGGACTGAAGCTGCACGGCTTTTCCTTGAAGAACGTGACTTGACAACTGGAAGGCCCAGTACACGGCCCGAAGTTCCAGAAGGTTGATTGGGAGAATCGCTTCTTTTGCTGTCCAACGGCCCTGAAGCGAATGTGGACCTGTCACTGCACCCCAACCCTGGAGACTGGCATCTGTTGTCAGAAGAACCCAGTCCGGGATCCAAAAGGTTCGACCTCTGGTGAGATGAGATGTCTGAAGCCACCAAGACAGAGACAGGCTCACCTCCGGAGACAGCACCAGCATCTGAGTCCTGATCCGATGTGGTAACCTGTTCCATTTGGATAGAATCAGCCCCTCCAAGGGCCTGGAATGGAACTGGGCATATTCCACCATGTCAAATGCGGACACCATGAACCCTAGAACCCGCATTGCCGAGTGAACAGACACCCAGCAACTGTTCAGGGAACTGCGCAAGATCCTCTGCTGATGAAAATCCATAAGGGCTCCCAAATGAACCATCCTCTGAGAGGAATTAGGGAGGACTTTTTCCAATTTATCAGCCACCCGTGCACTTGCAAACAAGCGATCGTCAGGTGTAGATGTTGTAGAAGTACTTCAGGAGAGCCCGCCAGCAATAGGAGGTTGTTGAGATACAGCAGAGGCCGTATACCATGACTCCGTAGATGGGCATCCATGACAGTCATAATTTTGTTGAATGCCCTTGGAGCCGTGGAGAGGCCAAAGGGCAACGCCCGAAACTGGAAGTGTTGCTGCAGTATAGCAAACTGCAGATACCACTGGTGGGAATGCGCATACCACTGGTGGGAACGCGCTATGGGAACATGAAGGTGGGCATCCTGAATGTCCAGTTAGACCATGTAATCCCCAGGTTCCATAGCCAGAGTGATGGATCGCAAAGTTTCCATCCTGAATTTGGGCACTCTGAGGAACTTGTTCAGAGACTTTGTTTAGGAAAGGCCGATGAGACCTATTTGCTTTCTGAACCAGAAAGAGAGTAGAGTAGTAACCCGTCCCGCGCTGAGAAAACGGAACTGGAACAATTACCCCTGCTTTCAGCAAGGACTCTATGGCTCCCTAAATCTGCAAGGCCTTGGTCTCGTCCAGAGGCGGGCTCATGCAGAAAAACTGGTGGGGAGGTCTGTGATGAAAGGAAAGGACGTACCCCTGAGAGACCACTTCTCGTACCCAAGCATCTGTGGTGGTGTTGCACCAGTACTGGGCGAATTGAAGAAGCCGGCCTCCCACTCTGGGATCCCCCAGAAGGAGGCCCGTCCCTTCAGGCTGAGGGTTTATCCTCCGGCTTGGAAGTAGGGCGTCTAGCCTTCCAGGCTTGTTTCTTAGGCCGCCGATTGCCTAGGGAAGGACTGACCTTTGGACTTCCCCTGAGAACGAAAGGAATGATATGCAGAGGTCCTAGCCTTTGCTGATGGCAGAAAAACTGGACTTAGACTTTGCGAGGGTGTCAACAATTTTGTCCAGGTCTAGGCCAAACAATATCTCCTCATTGAAGGGCAAGGCCTCCAGGCCATTTTTGGAAACAGCATCCGCCCTCCAGGAGCATAACCACAAAGAGCGGCGAGCAGACATGGCTGCGGCCGAGACTCTGGAGGCTGCCTCACCAATATAGGCAGCTGCATCTCTCATATGGCCCACTAAAGACCTTTGAGCCTCAGCAGCCTCCTCAGGGAATGTATCCTCCTGCACATTGGCCCAGCTCTCAATGGCCTTAGCCACCCAGGATATAGCCATGGACGGACGGGCCACAGCCCGAGAGAGAATAAATTACCTGCAGGAAACAGATAACTAGAAGCTAAACGTTGTTGCAGCTGAAACCTCTTACTAGGCGATTGCCAAGCCTCCACCATGAGGTCTGTCAGCTGGTCAGAGAGAGGAAAAACTGCCGAAGTCACTTTTGCCTGTTTGAAATTCGGGTATTTGGATTTAGGGGCCGGAGTGTCATCCTCTATAATATAAAGTATGGATTGAACCGCCCGTACCAATGCTGGCACATTAATAAGAGGATTTAGGATCCACCTCCCGGACAAGAGAATCAGGATCAGACCCCTCAGGCATTTCCCCATCATCCGAGGACGCACCGTGTCTGACAGTTGCGTAGACTGGGATGACATAAGAGCACGTTTAGACGCCTTCTGAGGCTTGCCACTCCAGTACATGGTCTGAAAGGCTGAAGAAGAGGCCGCCAAACTCTGGACTGTACTAGAGAAAACATCCATCCAAGGTGGCTGAACAGCTTGCGGAGGTCCCTGGAAAAGAATGACAGACTGTTGAGGTACCGGAGGAGACTGCATATAGAGCGGTAATCCCTGATAGGGAGCAACAGTCTGAGGCCCAGGAGTAGACTGCAATAATTGCGGGATAACCTGAGAGGGGAGGATGGCTGTTTGGGGTAACCCCATACGGGGGAGAACAGCCAGGACTGCCAGGCAATCCGCGATGGAGGCCAGCACCTGAGAAAACACCGCCCAAGGAGGGTCCTGTCCCATAGTTGGGGGTTTGGAGGGACCAGGCAACTGATGGCACCTCACACAAAGCCCATCCTGAGATAAATCCTCCATATTTACCCCTGCGACGCAGCGTCTGCAGGAGAGCAGAGTGGGAGCCGTGGAGCACTCAACTTCCTCATAAGACATGGCTGACTAAATGAATATATATCTTAAAAAAAATGGAAAGTCTGGAGTGCCAAACTGTGGAACCCACAAGCATGCAACACACAGGTCCACTAATATGGCACCGTGTAGCACACAACTGTATGTGACAGACCTCACAAATACTTGAATTTATATATGTGAGATCAGAGAAAAGCCCTTCCCACACACACCTGTCAGGGCCGTAGGAGAAGGAAAGGGATAGGTATAGACTGACAGTATCAGAACTAAAGGCACAGTCAGCACTAGCAATAGTCACATACAATGCAGAAAGTAATAATCACTGCACCTTGTCACTACAATCACCCTGCCCAGATTCAGTGTCTGGGAGAGCTATAGTGCTGTGTACACTGTCCTACCAGGGGAGAGATATACAGGGGGACTGGTCTGCACGAAGCGATCTGCGCTGCCACCAAGGAAAAGATGGCCGCCGGAGACCTCAGAGGGGGTGTGGCCATAGCTTAGAAACGCCAGACCCAAGCGGAAAGGCGCGCTGAGCTGAGGAGCTGCTAAACAGGGAAGGCTGCCTCCCCTGGCTGGCTATTAACCCCAGGGACACCGGCTCCCGCTGCCATCAAAGCTCCCTGGTGGTCTAGTGGACAAGTGGTGACCAGCGACCTTACCTGTCCCCGTAAATCCGGCAGCTGTCCGGGGAGCCCGCAGAGCGCGGCTAGCACAGACTCTGGGGTCCCGCCTAGATCCCCAGATCTGTACTGGTGTCGTGGCGACGACGGGGTGACGGAGCGGCATCTTGTACGTCCAATAGACAGTCCGATGCTGCTGCTCTGAAGAGTTTAAAAGTAAAATAAACTGAAAACTCATAAAAATAAAAATAAGCTTAGGGATTGCTGATGAGCCCGCCCTGCGCAAACAGTGACCCGACTCCGACCGGGCACCAACGTAAATGGTGGTTCCTGTGGCTCGGGGTATAGAGGATGGACCCAGTGCATCCTGAGAGCTAAAGCTTTTCACTGCGTGGTGCCCGTGGATCCAGATCCAGCTATACCCCAAGGTCAACCATGTGGACCCCTATGGACCCTGAAGAAGGAAAGGTACATTTTGATGTCACCTTCAAAGCTGTGGGGGTTGGTAGAGTCTGACTGGGATCAGGGTACTTTTAGTCCAGCATGTGAGGTGACCAGCAGAGCAGAGGCATTAGTCCGAGGAGGCGCGGAGAGGGCTGCAGAGAGGGCCGAAGGGGTTTAAGTTCTGTAAGCGAGTGTGATGAGTTTGAACTGAGGGAGCCAGAGCTAGTGGTGCGTGGTGCAGAGGGAAGGCGGGGCAGACGCCCTACGGTGGGTGAGGCAGCAGTAGAACAGATTTTAGTGGGGAGAGGTGAGGAAGAGGAAGACAAGTGAGGAGGGGGTCACAGTAGCCTGCGCAGGAAATGAGAGTGTATCTGGGGAAAGGAATGGTTGGAGTCCGGGGATCTGATAGTGGAAGTAGCAGGTGAATGTGGGGAGTGAAGCAAAAAGCAGAGGTCGCGGATGAAACGGAGGCAACGGACTTGGAGGACATAACAAAGGGGGACGTTATTAGTAGTGAGAGTGGGAGAGGTTAAGGGGACCCAGGAAGCGCAGAGACATCCAGGAGGAGACGGCAGACAGGCAGCTGGAGACACAGTATAGAGAGGACGGTCATCAGTGTATAGAAGGTATGGAAACCCTTCAGAGGAAGAGGTGTAGGGGGAGCAGAGAAGGGACCCTTGGGAAACGCCTATACGTACAGGAAGTGAGGGAGAGCTGGAGTCCATGGTAGAGACAGGTAGGAGGTGAACCAGGAAAGTACCAAGTTGCGGAGGCCAATGGCGTGGCAAGTGTGGTGGACAGTATCTTAGGCAGCAGGCAGATGGAGGAGGATTTGGAAAGAGAAGTGGCCCTTGGATTTGGCTGTGAGAAGGTCATTGCTGACCTTGATGAGGGCAGGTTCAGTGGAGAGATGGGAAGCCAGGTGGATGGATCTCGGTGGCAAAGTTACAGAGCGATAGGTCAAAGACTGGAGGAGATGGGAGGGGGCATGTGGTCAAAGGGCCAGGAGGAGGAAGGGAAACAGGAGAGGAGGACGTGGACTTCATCCATGGTGGCGGGGGTGAAGGAGGGTAGTGAGAGGGTGTCTGCAGTAAAGAGAGAAGATAGCGTTGCTGATTGCATAAATGATGAGATAAGAGTTGTGAAGTGCATCTTGTGTAACTTGCAGTATGAAGGATCAGTATATGCTCATCATCAACACCCAGGTCCAGGATATCCCCACTCTCTCAGGACAGTGACCTCAGGGGGACAGGTGACATCTTGAACATATCACTACAGGACAGTGACCTCAGGGGGACAGGTGACATCTTGTACATATCACTACAAGACAATGACCTCAGATACAGAGGACAGGTGACATCTTGTACATATCACTACAGGACAATGACCTCAGATACAGAGGACAGGTGACATCTTGTACATATCACTACAGGACAGTGACCTCAGATACAGAGGACAGGTAACATCTTGTACATATCACTACAGGACAATGGCCTCAGATACAGAGGACAGGTGACATCTTGTACATATCACTACAGGACAGTGACCTCAGGGGGACAGGTGACATCTTGTACATATCACTACAGGACAGTGACCTCAGGGGGACAGGTGACATCTTGTACATATCACTACAGGACAGTGACCTCAGATACAGAGGACAGGTGACATCTTGTACATATCACTACAGGACAGTGACCTCAGATACAGGGGACAGGTGACATCTTGTACATATCACTACAGGACAGTGACCTCAGGGGGACAGGTGACATCTTGTACCTATCACTACAGGACAGCGACCTCAGATACAGAGGACAGGTGACATCTTGTACATATCACTACAGGACAGTGACCTCAGGGGGACAGGTGACATCTTGTACATATCACTACAGGACAGTGACCTCAGATACAGAGGACAGGTGACATCTTGTACCTATCACTACAGGACAGCGACCTCAGATACAGAGGACAGGTGACATCTTGTACATATCACTACAGGACAGTGACCTCAGGGGGACAGGTGACATCTTGTACATATCACTACAAGACAATGACCTCAGATACAGAGGACAGGTGACATCTTGTACATATCACTACAGGACAATGACCTCAGATACAGAGGACAGGTGACATCTTGTACATATCACTACAGGACAGTGACCTCAGGGGGACAGGTGACATCTTGTACATATCACTACAGGACAGTGACCTCAGATACAGAGGACAGGTGACATCTTGTACATATCACTACAGGACAGCGACCTCAGATACAGAGGACAGGTGACATCTTGTACATATCACTACAGGACAGTGACCTCAGGGGGACAGGTGACATCTTGTACATATCACTACAGGACAGTGACCTCAGGGGGACAGGTGACATCTTGTACATATCACTACAGGACAGTGACCTCAGATACAGAGGACAGGTGACATCTTGTACATATCACTACAGGACAGTGACCTCAGGGGGACAGGTGACATCTTGTACATATCACTACAGGACAGTGACCTCAGGGGGACAGGTGACATCTTGTACATATCACTACAGGACAGCGACCTCAGATACAGAGGACAGGTGACATCTTGTACATATCACTACAGGACAGTGACCTCAGGGGGACAGGTGACATCTTGTACATATCACTACAGGACAGCGACCTCAGATACAGAGGACAGGTGACATCTTGTACATATCACTACAGGACAGTGACCTCAGATACAGAGGACAGGTGACATCTTGTACATATCACTACAGGACAGTGACCTCAGATACAGAGGACAGGTGACATCTTGTACATATCACTACAGGACAGTGACCTCAGATACAGAGGACAGGTGACATCTTGTACATATCACTACAGGACAGTGACCTCAGGGGGACAGGTGACATCTTGTACATATCACTACAGGACAGTGACCTCAGATACAGAGGACAGGTGACATCTTGTACATATCACTACAGGACAGCGACCTCAGATACAGAGGACAGGTGACAGGTGACATCTTGTACATATCACTACAGGACAGTGACCTCAGGGGGACAGGTGACATCTTGTACGTATCACTACAGGACAGTGACCTCAGATACAGACGACGTATTGATCACCAGCTACGAAGCGATTAGTAAATGCTCCTGTCATCAGATGTGAGCGATACCATGAAGATCCCAGCAATCCGTCTCTCGCCATATATATTCGTAACTGTTAAAATAATCCATCCACATGTAACCTTTATCTAGCGATTTGTCCAACCATTACAGGGATGCAGGGTATAGAAACTATGTAGTGTTAACTACATATAATATATACGGTCACCATCATATAATGACCTACAGAGTCCAGTAGGAAGTCACCCCACCATAAGAAATGACCTATGTATCAGAAAAGAGCACTTCTGTCTTACATGGTTAAGTCCTTTTCGAACGCCACAGGCGACACAGGCTTAGACCATGGGTATAAGGTGGAGCAGAGGAGTCTGGGCACCTACTAGTTTCACTTCTTCCAGGAGTCCTGGCACCACCCCCCCTATACCCCACCCCAGGCCAGTTATGTTCGCAAGCCCAAGGCAGGAGCAAGGAAGAGAAGGAAAAGCAACCTACACATACTGGTACAACACCCCGGAACGCTGAAGGAGGACTGGAACAGAGTAAAAATCCCTGCCAGCCCGGTGCGTCAGGGTGGGCGGCTTATGTCCCCCATGGAGTGAGTTCGAAGAAAAGGACTTAACCAGGTAAGACATAAGTCCTCTTTCCTTCTACACAATCCATAACGGACAAAGGCTTAGACCGTGGGATGTCCCAAAGCTATGCCATTACGGGAGGGGACGCGCTAGAGCTGCGCTGAAAATCCCTTCGGCCAAAAGCAGCTTGCGCAGCAGTAAAGGTGTCAAATGAACAAAACCAGAATAAAGTATGGCCAGAGGACCCGGGCTCAGCCGAAGCGCCGCTGATGAACCTCCCAAGTACAATCCGGTGGAAAAATAAAATCAGACTATAAAGAAAGAACAGAAGGACCGCCATCACTGAAACATGACGGAAAGTCAAACTGAGCCCGTGTGGAATCCGGCCAGTCCCATCTACCAAATTCGTAGAGGACAAGCAGTGACAGTCTTGCAGAGAAGAACGTCCGGGCAAGCAGCATAGTACAAATGACCGACTTGAAGAACTCTGAAGTACTCAAGACTGAGTCAAGAGCAACAAGAGGGGCCAGGTGCGGATAGAAACACGGGCCCAGAGACAGAAGATCCGGCCAGAAGGAAGATACACGCAGAGTGTTGATAGAAGATCTACATATCAAGCTCACCAAGGCCCATAGGGGGCAACCAGGATTGCCATTGCCTCCCTCCCACTGCAACCTGCAGAAGACCTGCGGAATCCACAAAATCGGAGGGAAGACATACGTGAGAATGAACTCCTGCAGGACTGGCAAAACTTCCACCCGAAGGGCTTCCAGAACCCTTGTACGGAAGCAGTACCTCGATAGTCTGTGTTCGTGCAGAGATGCCACCAAGGCGATGACAGGCTACAATCAGAGAAGAACTAGGATCCGAAAGGAGTCTGGACAAAGCCCCTATTCACCTGGGAAGATGCCCAGGGGGCCGAGGAAGCGCTCTTCCCTAACCCGGACTCTGAAGGAAGACTACCGACCGTGCCAAAAGTTAAAACACTGCCCAAATGAGAACTCGACTCTCCTGTTTATGTAGGCGATGGCAGTCACGTTATCGAATTGTACCTGGACCGGACCATTCTGCAGGACCAGCCGAGCCAGGCAGAGGGTTCAGAAGATTGGTCGGAGATCCGCAAAGTTGAACGGCACCCGGCTCACGGAATTCACTGACCCTGGAAGGTTGTACCCAATGTGGAATCCCGAAGAGGGTGACCCCTAATCAAGCGGGACGTCTGTACCACAAAAGGGCGAGCCGAACCTCCCAAGAAGGTGTGAGCTATCGGTGGGACCTGTTCCACAGGGACCATCCTCCATCTGAAGACGCCGGGAGTGAAACTTGGCAAAATCCGCCATGACGGATGTGGAGACAAACGAGCCCAGGCTCTGAATGGACACTCGGTGATGACTAAAAAGCTTGTGAATCCCGGCCTATAGGTTCCAAGCTCTTCTGGTATGAGGAAGACCCACTGAACCCTGTAAGCTAGCAAGGCCATGACTTATGGGAATGCTCCTCTTGGACCGCAAGACTGGGCCGGATAGGAAACTCCAAATAGGCTTTCCGGAAATGCAAGGAGGGCCTGAGATTCCCCAGAGCCAATTCCAGAATGGTGGAGAGAGAGACTCAATGTGTTGAGGAATTCCAGGTGAACAAAGAGGAGACTTGCAAAAAGTCCTTACCTTTCTAAGGGGAGCTAGAACACACTCAGGAGGCCAGCAGGACGAGACCAGAGTACTAAATAACATTGGCCTGTGGTGGGATCTGAACCCTGGACCACTGCCATTTAAAGCATTCGCCTTAACCCCAAGGCCATATTGGCTTTCACCCTAGATGAAATATATAGGATCTAAGGTCTTTCCTGAAAGGCTATAGCGTAGCTGCAGGAGAGAGACCCTCACCATCAAGCATCCTGCACGGTCGCCATCCAGGTGATGGAAACAGGAAGAGTCAGCCTCCCATGCTGGGACCCCCCTAGGTGGAGGTCTGCCTAGTTAATCGCAAGCCTGTCAGTAGGCCTAGAGGTAGGATTACTGATAGACCGGGGCTGTTTAGCTTGGGACATGGAAGAGTCACCTGGAGCCTTGAGAAAGTTTGGCCCTTGATCCTTCCCTCCGAGGAAAGGAGCGAAAAATAAGAGATATGGTAAGACCTTACCTTTGTTATCTCTATTTCTACGAAGTCCATAGGGATCCACAGGAGACCTTGGGGTATAGGTTGACAACGTCAGTCGTCGAGCACCTCAATAGTTACATTTGTGCACCTCTCCTATGCCCCGCCCCCAGGCCAAGGCACCTCAGTTTCGTAACAAGCCAATAACCGGAGGAGAAGAGAGAAGGAAGAAATACTGGAATACTCAAGTATCACATTCTCACATACAGAAGGAGACGGAAAACCGGTGACCAAAACACAGCCCATCTGCAGCACAGGTGCAACAGGGCGGGAGCCCTGTGGATCCCTATGGACTTTGTAGAAATAGAGAATACAAAGGTAAGGTCTTACCATATCTTATTTTCTACTGCAGGGTCCATAGGGCTCCATAGGAGACATTGGGGATGTCCCAAAGCAGTCTCCTTAAGGGTGGGGACGCTCCTGTTCAGAAAGGAGAATCCACCGTCCGAAGGAAGCACCGTGAGAGGCAAAAGGTATCAAATGCATAATACCTCAAGAATGTATGGACAGTAGACCACGTGGCCGCCTTGCACAGCTGAACAGCAGAGGCACCATGACGAGCTGCCCACGAAGGACACACAGAGAATAGAATGAGCCTTAAGAGAGGACGGTACAGGAAGGCCCTCATGAAGGTAAGCCTCTGAAATTGCCAGGCGAATCCAGCCTGCCAAAGTCTGCTTAGTGGCAAGGCCATCCTTTCTTTCGGAAACCAAAAAGGACAAACAACAAGTCAGACTTCCGAAATGAGTTGGTATGGGTCCACATAAGTTTTTAGAGCACGTACCACATCCAAAGAGGCCTCACCAGCTGAAAGGTCTGGGGAGTTAAAAGCTGGTACTACAATTTCCTCATTAATGTGGTAGCTGGGTACCACCTTAGGTAGGAAACCAGGGCGAGTACGAAGAACCGCCCTGTCCCTATGAAAAATCAGAAAGGGAGGGCGACATGAAAGAGGCCCCTAATCTGATACCCTTCTGGCCGAAGCAATGGCTAGAAGAAACAGTTTTAATTGTGAGCCATTTTAAATCCACTGAGCCCAGTGGTTCAAATGGCGGTCCTTGTAGAGCCCTAAAGACCATAGTCAAATCCCTAGGAGCCACCGGTGAGATAAAGGGGGGTTGGATGCAAAGCACACCTTGCATAAAGGTGTGTACATCCGGAAGAGTAGCAATCCTATGGTGAAACAGTACTGACAGGGCAGAAACCTGCACCTTCAGAAAAGCAAGGCGAAGACCGTGATCTAAGCCCGTATGTAGGAATGCCAAAATCCTGGATAATAAAAATGTTTGTGGATTATAACCTCTGGGACGACACCATTCAAAGAATGTGTGCCACACACTGTGATAGAGCTCGCAAGCCTGCTTCTGTGAGACTTTAAGCATGGTGTTCACCACCGAGCTGGAAAAACTCCTGGAACTCAAGAGGGTAGCCTCAAGAGCCACGCCGTCAAAGAAAGACGACTCAGGTCCGGGTAGATGCAAGGACCTTGGGACAACAGGTCCAGACGTTGAGGCAAAGAACTGTGTACCAGTGACGTCTGGGCCACGCTGGAGCCACCAGCAGCAGCATGCCTCTTTCTTGCTTGAACTTCCGAATCACCCGAGGCAGAAGGGAGAATGGAGGAAACAGGTACACGAATTGGAAGGTCCATTTGACCGACAGAGCGTCTACCAACAGAGCCCCCACGTCTCTTGTCCTTGAGCCATACCTTGGCAACTTGTGTTTGGGCACAGATGCCATTAGAAGTCCCCACTTGTTTACCAGAAGATGAAATACTTCCTGGTGAAATGACCATTCTCCTGGGTGTACATCACGACGGCTTAGGAAGTCCACTTCCCAGTTCAGGACTCCCGGGATAAACACCGCCGATATGGCTGGGACATTTTCCTCCGCCCAAGTCAGGATGCTGGACACTTCCATTAGTGCCGCCTGACTTTGAGTGCCTCCTTGGCGGTTTATGTAGGCCACTGTGGTGGCGTTGTCTGACTGGACTTGCACAGGTTTTCCGTGAAGTATGAGCCTTGCTTGCTGAAGAGCCCTTAGAACCGCCCTGAGTTACAATATGTTTAGTGGAAGCACTGACTCCTCTATTGTCCACCTTCCCTGGAAGAGGTGTGAACCTGTCACTGCACCCCAACCCCGGGGACAGGTGTCCGTTGTCAGAAGGACCCACTCCGGGATCCAAAAGGGGCGGCCCTTGGTAGGGTGACTTGTGTGGAGCCACCAAGTCAGAGACAGACGTACCTCCGAAGACCGTACCAATGACTGGGTTCGTATGCAGCATGGAGATCCGTCCCATCAGGAAAGGATCAGTGTCTGTAGAGCCCGGGAATGGAACTAGCCATACTCCACCAGGTCGGAGGTTGACACCATGCAGCCCAGTAACTGTATTGCCGAGTGAATCGACACCCGGCGACTGTGCAGGCAGCTGCGAACATGCTGCTGCAGCGTAGTCATCTTGTCCCTGGTCAAGAAAATCCTCTCTTGCTGAGAATCCAATAATGCCCCAAGAGGTAGCATCCTCTGTGAGGGCGTCAGCTAGGACTTCTTCCAGTCGATCAACCAACCGTGGCTTTGTAGAACTGTTATTGTCAGCTGTAGATGCTGAAGTAGTAATTCCGGAGACCTGGCTAGCAATAGTAGGTCGTCCAGGTAGGGCAACAGATGGAACCCCCGGCAGCCGCCGTTGGGCCGCCATCACTGCCATAAGTTTGGTGAACACCCTGGGTGCCGTGGACAGTCCAAACGGCAGGGCCTGAAACTGGAAGTGTTGTTGTAACACTGCGAACCTGAGGTACCTCTGGTGAGCCGAAGCCATCGGGACATGCAGGTAGGCATCCTCAATGTCCAGAGACAACATAAAATCCCCAGGTTCCATAGCCAGTATAATTGATCGCAGGGTTTCCATTTTGAACCGAGGCACTCGGAGAAACTTGTTTAGGGACTTGAGGTTTAGGATAGGCCTGTATGTACCATTCGGTTTTGGAACCAAAAAGAGGGTGGAATAATACCCCATTCCCCTTCGGGGAGTAGGTACCGGAACTATAACTCCCTGTAGTAGCATAGAACATATAACTTTCTGCAGTTCCAATGCCTTTTCCTGATCCATCTGAAGTCCCGTAGGGAAGAATTGATGAGGAGGTCTGTAGCTGAAGGAGAGGGCGTACCCTTGAGAGACCACTTCCCTTAACCACGTGTCTGTTGTGGTATGCCACCAACACTGGGTGAACTGAAGAAGTCGGCCTCCCTCCTTGGGGTCCCCCAAGGAGAGGCCCGCCCCGTCAGGCTGTGGGTTTAGCGTCGGGCTTGGCAGCTGGACGCCTGGTACTCCAAGCATGCTTCTTGGGCTTTGTGACCTTCTTAGCTCCTGACTGTCTGGAAAAGGACTGAACCTTGGCCTTAACCTGAGGATGGAAAGTCCGAAAGGACTGAGTTCCAGATCCTGATGGCATTGTGGCCCTGGGGATGCCAATCTGTGTGTCCTTAGCCAGCTGTAACCTCACCTATAAGAGAGGTATCCAGGCCCGCTCCAGATGGATGTCATGGCTGACTGCAGTGGCAGGGTGCCATGTGCCCCCTGGGCCACATCGCCATGCGCGCCACGGGCAGTCTGAGTCTCTGTGACACAGCTGCACCGTGCGTGTAGCGCTGACCTAATGGAGTTCAGTCAGCGCTACACAGTGACTGACAAACACACAGCCGCCAGCGCCGACAGCTGTGTGTTTGTTTTGAGTGGCAGCCAATGAGAGTGTCAGACTCTCACTGACTGCTGCTGTGCCCACTGCAGGAGCCGCTCCATCTTCCGGCTCCTGCAGTGGGTAATGGGAGAGACGTCATGACATCTCTCCCATAATGCAGAGCGGCCCGGCCCGGGAGGACGAACGGAGGAGCAGATGGCGGAGGCAGGGATTCAGGTAAGTGTTTTTTTTTTTTTTTAGAATGTGTGTCTACTGGACTACAAGGGGGAGAGCACTACTGGGGGAACTACAAGGGGGGTGGGGACTACTACTGGGGGCATTACAAGGGGGAGAGCACTACTGGGGGCACTACAAGGGGGAGAGCACTACTGGGGGAACTACAAGGGGGGTGGGGACTACTACTGGGGGCATTACAAGGGGGAGAGCACTACTGGGGGCACCACAAGGGGGAGAGCACTACTGGGGGCACCACAAGGGGGAGAGCACTACTGGGGGCACCACAAGGGGGAGAGCACTACTGGGGGCACCACAAGGGGGAGAGCACTACTGGGGGCACCACAAGGGGGGGTGGGGGGGAGCACTACTGGGGGCATTGCAAGGGGGAGAGCACTACTGGGGGCACCACAAGGGGGAGAGCGCTACTGGGGGCACTACAAGGGGGAGAGCGCTACTGGGGGAACCACAAGGGGGGGTGGGGGGGGAGCACTACTGGGGGCATTACAAGGGGGAGAGCACTACTGGGGGCACCACAAGGGGGAGAGCACTACTGGGGGCACCACAAGGGGGAGAGCACTACTGGGGGAACCACAAGGGGGAGAGCACTACTGGGGGAACCACAAGGGGGAGAGCACTACTGGGGGAACCACATTGCACTACTGGGGGCACCACAAGGGGGAGATCACTACTGGGTTACCACAAGGCGGGGTGGGGGGGGAAGCACTACTGGGGGCATTACAAGGGGGAGAGCGCTACTGGGGGCATTACAAGGGGGAGAGCGCTACTGGGGGCATTACAAGGGGGAGAGCGCTACTGGGGGCACTACAAGGGGGAGAGCGCTACTGGGGGCACTACAAGGGGGAGAGCGCTACTGGGGGCACTACAAGGGGGAGAGCGCTACTGGGGAACCACAAGGGGGGGGTGGGGGGGAGCACTACTGGGGGCACCACAAGGGGGAGAGCACTACTGGGGGCACCACAAGGGGGAGAGCACTACTGGGGGCACCACAAGGGGGAGAGCACTACTGGGGGCACCACAAGGGGGAGAGCACTACTGGGGGCACCACAAGGGGGAGAGCACTACTGGGGGAACCACAAGGGGGAGAGCACTACTGGGGGCACCACAAGGGGGAGAGCACTACTGGGGGCACCACAAGGGGGAGAGCACTACTGGGGGCACCACAAGGGGGAGAGCACTACTGGGGGAACCACAAGGGGGAGAGCACTACTGGGGGAACCACAAGGGGGAGAGCACTACTGGGGGAACCACAAGGGGGAGAGCACTACTGGGGGAACCACAAGGGGGAGAGCACTACTGGGGGAACCACAAGGGGGGGTGGGGGGGAAGCACTACTGGGGGCACCACAAGGGGGAGAGCACTACTGGGGGAACCACAAGGGGGAGAGCACTACTGGGGGAACTACAGGGGGGGAAAGCACTACTGGGGGCAAAACAAGGGGGGGGGACTACTACTGGGGGTACTACAAGGGGGAGAGCACTACTACTGGTGGCACTACAAGGGGGAAAATATTACTACTGGGGGCACTACAAGGGGGAGAGCACTACCACTGGGGGCACTACAAAGGGGAGAGCACTACTACTGGGGGCACTGCAAGTGTGAGAGCACTACAATGGGGGTGGGAACCACTACTGGGGGCACTATATAAGAGGCTTACTACTGGAGGCACTGCACAGGAAAGACCACTACTGGGGGCACTGCATAAGGGGATCACTACTGGGGGCACTACTGGAGGCCTGCATAAGGGGGTCCTCTCCTGGGGCACTGCATATGGGCACCACTACAGGGGGCTGCCCCTAATCTTTATTTTGACTTTACATTAATCCCATATGGATCCGCCTCCTCCCTGGAACACTTGGGGGGCACCATAGCACGCACATGCTCCGGGCACCCTGGCTACACGCTACTCCTCTGCCAGGGCCACCTGCATGAATATGACTCTCAGGCTAAAAAAGCTGCCAGCCAGCCCCTGGCTGACTGACACTCCGGGGTGCGAATCACCGGTCACATTGTGGTACAGAGGCCGAGGAGAAAGTACAGAGATACAAGTCCTGCAGTTACACCACACTAAGGCACCCGCACCCCTGGGTACTTTGCCCTTGGATAACTGTGTGCGATAAAAAGGGGAGATCGATGAATGTGACCTCATCCCACAATAAGCAGCGTTACAGGCCAGGAAGGTACACACCGTAGCCGTCAGGGGAGGTACACACCGTAGCCGTCAGAAGAAATAAAATGTATGACACAAATACCTGTATCACTGGCCAGTTACTGCTCAGCTTACCATAGCCCAGTCTGTAGGAAGGACGTTACTGTATAACCTGACCGCAGAGAGGAGACAGGAGCCAGTTACTGCTCAGCTTACCATAGCCCAGTCTGTAGGAAGGACGTTACTGTATAACCTGACCGCAGAGAGGAGACAGGAGCCAGTTACTGCTCAGATTACCATAGCCCAGTCTGTAGGAAGGACGTTACTGTATAACCTGACCGCAGAGGGGAGACAGGAGCCCGTTACTGCTCAGATTACCATAGCCCAGTCTGTAGGAAGGACGTTACTGTATAATCTGACCGCAGAGAGGAGACAGGAGCCAGTTACTGCTCAGCTTACCATAGCCCAGTCTGTAGGAAGGACGTTACTGTATAACCTGACCGCAGAGAGGAGACAGGAGCCAGTTACTGCTCAGCTTACCATAGCCCAGTCTGTAGGAAGGACGTTACTGTATAATCTGACCGCAGAGAGGAGACAGGAGCCAGTTACTGCTCAGCTTACCATAGCCCAGTCTGTAGGAAGGACATTACTGTATAACCTGACCGCAGAGGGGAGACAGGAGCCCGTTACTGCTCAGATTACCATAGCCCAGTCTGTAGGGAGGACGTTACTGTATAACCTGACCGCAGAGAGGAGACAGGAGCCCGTTACTGCTCAGATTACCATAGCCCAGTCTGTAGGAAGGACGTTACTGTATAACCTGACCGCAGAGAGGAGACAGGAGACAGTTACTGCTCAGATTACCATAGCCCAGTCTGTAGGGAGGACGTTACTGTATAACATGACCGCAGAGAGGAGACAGGAGCCAGTTACTGCTCAGATTACCATAGCCCAGTCTGTAGGAAGGACGTTACTGTATAACCTGACCGCAGAGAGGAGACAGGAGCCAGTTACTGCTCAGATTACCATAGCCCAGTCTGTAGGAAGGACGTTACTGTATAACCTGACCGCAGAGAGGAGACAGGAGACAGTTACTGCTTTCCATACACTGACTGAAACTGGCACAGGGTAAAATGGCCGCTCAGGGTGACAGTTGGGAGGCATGGCTGTGGCAGTGAGGGAGCGGGAGAAGGGCAGGGTGGGGAGAGCCTACCTCCTCCTGGCTGAACTAGATCCCCCAGGGCAAGGGCTCCTCCTAATGAAGCGCCCCATTGCATGTACCCTAGTGGTCTCCCCACACCGGCGGTAACAGTGAGCCGCTCTTACCTTAGAGCACCGTTCATGCTCCCTTCCCCAGCGTCAGGCTGCGGTTCCCCGGAGTGTGCTGGGGGACCGCGCAAGGTCACTGACCCGCTCACCGGTGCCGCCGCCGATGGAGCGGCAGTGCGGGCATACTATAGGACGCCTAGCGCTGCCCACAAAAGTAAATAAAAATGAGAGAAGTATAGACTGCTGGGAAGTCTCTAACACGTGCCTGCTCCTGCCGGGCACCAGAACTTAACTGGGAGCATGGAAATAGGGGGGGAGCCGGGGCTGCTGGGAGAAGAAGTGTAACTAGGTGGTGCCCGGACTTCTCCTGCTCCACCCTATACCCATGGTCTAAGCCCGTGTCCCCTATGGAAGTGACCAAGTTATGTCTCCATATCACAGACCTGTCAGTGGCACATGTGTCATTTTCACAACATAACGTCTGCGCTAACCTGACATCATACGTGCGCACTCAGAGCTCTGGCAGTACGCTGCCCCCCGGAGGCCTCAGGGAGGAAATCCCAGCACAGCGGCTGCTGCCGCCCCAGGACCTAGGTGTCATCACTGGTGGAAGCAGCTAGACCCCCAAGCAAGTCTCCGGGAAGGGAGGATGGGTGGTCTCCCATAGACAGCTATTACATCTGTATATGGCCATTACCACCTTAGCTGGGTGTAACTGCTCTGCTAAGAACTATTGAGCAATAAACACAACTATTCCTATTACTGCAAGGCACCAATATCCAGAGACAGCCTGTGACAAGAGCTAACAATCTAATCTATTCCCCAGCCGCCATGTGCGTCACCCAACATCCCAAGACGATGCTCTGCCAGCTACCCTGTACCTTTGACCCCAGGAACAGGAGAATCAAACACAATTTACCAGCAAAGAGTTACTGCAGCAGCTACATCCAACAAGTGTGTCAGTGAAAATGTGGGTGCAGTAAGAGCCTTTGGGGGGGGGGCTGGTGGGAGGGGTTAAGGTGGCAAGGGAGGGGGGGAGGTGGCACCCTGTGGCCGGGTGGCAGAATAACCCAGTGATGGTCCCATGGGAGGAAGCCATAGAGCAGCACTGGGGGGAGCAGTTACACCTCCTCCGCACCCTACAGACTGCAGCTTACCGTGATATTACGCACATTCTCCGTCCAGAAGGTCACTGCCTGCTCACTGCAACTGTCATGGCTCTGCCAAATACACAAAATGACAAAACTAATGAATGCTGGTACTCCCATAATGTGTCATTGCTAAGGTGCCTGCCATCCTGAGACAGCACCAGGCCTGTGTGTGCATGGATACAAAAACACAGTGACCCCAACATCAGCTGTATCTATGGCCGCTCGCTACAGGTCTGTGGCCGCTCGCTACAGGTCAATTCAAATACAATACAGTGGAGCGCTCAAAAGGACACAGTTGAAGAGTCTATTATTGTGCTTTTACTTACATGAAACATACAATCCAATGACTACCAATCTCCGTCCTATGTGCAATAAGTAGCTAAAATGCATAGAACAATATCTCCTATATATTAGGGTTCAAGCCAGTGTTAAGATATAGCTTAATAAGATGAAACATTGCAGGAATCACTGGCAACAAGTAACGGTGCGCACACGCACAGTCAGTATAACGGTGCGCACACGCACAGTCAGTATAACGGTGCGCACACGCACAGTCAGTATAACGGTGCGCACACGCACAGTCAGTATAACGGTGCGCACACGCACAGTCAGTATAACGGTGCGCACACGCACAGTCAGTATAACGGTGCGCACACGCACACAGTCAGTATGACGGTGCGCACACGCACACAGTCAGTATGACGGTGCGCACACGCACAGTCAGTATAACGGTGCACACGCACAGTGAGTATAACGGTGCACACGCACAGTCAGTACAACGGTGCACACGCACAGTCAGTACAACGGTGCACACGCACAGTCAGTATAACGGTGCACACGCACAGTCAGTATAACGGTGCACACACAGGGCCTAATTCGGAGCCGGACGCTCTGACCAGAGCGCTCACTCTGAATCAGGGCCGGGCTACCTAAATTTGGAGCGGCCTCTTGGATGCTCGCATAGCTGTGGGTTGCCACCCACAGCTTATGCGAGCGTCCATGATGATGGTCGCGATGGTCTTGACCATCGGGCTTGCGACGAGACCATGCTTCTC
The DNA here is from genome assembly GCA_031769625.1 of Taudactylus pleione. NCBI lineage: Eukaryota > Metazoa > Chordata > Amphibia > Anura > Myobatrachidae > Taudactylus > Taudactylus pleione. Next base: position 120,204 of record JAUIMM010003019.1, read on the forward strand.
GTTGCCGCAAGTCCTGGAGTGATTTTGGCTCTATCAGAGCCAAAATCACTCTCACTGACATCACTAGTGATGTCAGTGGGGCCGGCATCAGGCGGTAGGCGTTCCCATGGGAACACCTCCGTCTGGCAGGCACGCCCCCAGCACGCCCACCAAAGGGGGCGTGCTGTCACTCACCATCGACAGAACGCCCCCTTTGGTGCGAGACCCCGAGTGACGGCTACCCCGTTGCTCGCCGGGTCTCGCGCATGTGCACGACGGAGCTCCCTCCGTCGTGCACATGCCCACTTGGGCACCATCGACCCGCTTGCGAGCGTACAGCGCTCGCGAGCGGGTCTGAATGAGACGCACAGTCAGTGTGACAGTGCGCACACGCACAGTCAGATTTTCCTTCAGAGATGTACAATAACTATTTTAAAAATCGATCATATCTGAAGGAAAATCTGATATGTTTGTCACATGAACGACGTGCGTTCCCGCTTGTCAGGTAACTATATCTGACGTGTTTGCAGTCAGATTTGGACAATTCCATTAATTTTAATACAGGCAAAAATCGTTCATAGTTCATGAAATCGTTGGTAAAATCATTCAAATCGTTCGCAGTTCATCGTTGCTCTGACAGATCTGACCGTGTGTATTCACCCTAAAAGTAACAGATAAACCTTCTAGAATCCGTTTGAAATAAAAGTGAATTTCCTCATGATATAGTTGGGTGTTTCTTACCGCTGGTTATATATATCGCTGGTTATATATATCGCTGGTTATATATATCAATGGATGTTTGGATCAGTTAGCCGATGGTTTATATTGAAACACTCCTAGAGTGCTGGTCCCAATGGTACTAATACCTGTCCAAGGTGAAGAATGACTTTTCTTATTCGATTCGACAGGTGTGGTTCCAAATAAAGCACACCGCATGGATCCAAAAGCAGCGGCTATACTGTAATCCTTAGCTCCTGGCGCTCGTTAGCAGCACAGACCCGCTGGGAAATCCTTGTTCTATGCTTTTCAGCTACTTATTGCACATAGGCCCTCATTCAGAGCCGTACGCTCTGAGCAGAGCGCACGCTCTGAATGAGGGCCGCCCTCCATAAAAATGGAGCGTCCTCCTGGACGCTCGTATAGCTGTGGGTCACCACCCACAGCCTATACGAGCGTGCAGTTTGATGGGCGCGATGGTCGTGACCATCGCAACTGCGAGCCGGAGGCTGCGGTTGAGGTTTTCAACCGCAAGCCCCGGAGTGATTTTGGCTCTATCAGAGCCAAAATCACTCCCACTGACATCACTAGTGATGTCAGTGGGCCGGCTTCTGACGGGAGGCGTTCCCGTGGGAACGCCCCCGTCAGGGAGGCACGCCCCCGGCACGCCCACCAAAGGGGGCGTGCTGTCAATCAACATCGACAGCACGCCCCCTTTGATCAGACACAACGAGCGAAGGACTTTCCTTCGCTCGTCGCGTCTGGCGCATGCGCACGACGGAGCTCCCTCCGTCGTGCGCATGCTCAGTGCAGAACATCGACCCATCGATCGGACAGCCGCTTGCAAGTGGGTCTGAATCAGGGCCATAGTACGGAGATTGGTAGTCATAGGATTCTAGGTTTCATGTAAATAAAAGAGCAATAATAGACTCATGAACTGTCTGTTTAATCGCTGCACTTTATAATAATGTATCTGTGTGTGCATGGGGCACATCCAGACTCACTGGGTGACTTACCTTCCTGGGGGCTGGGGGCTGCGGTATAAACCCCTCCACGTGATAGTCTCTCTTAGTGGTAGACATGGTTACTGGCACCTGTTCTGCAGGGGAGAATAACTCTCCAAGTGCTTCCTGGCTGCGGGAACGAGACAATCTGTTATCAGTACAGCACAGCACACACCTCTCCTCTCTCTCCATGTGTTATCAGTACAGTACAGCACACACCTCTCCTCTCTCTCCATGTGTTATCAGTACAGTACAGCACACACCTCTCCTCTCTCTCCATGTGTTATCAGTACAGTACACACCTCTCCTCTCTCTCTCCATGTGTTATCAGTACAGTACAGCACACACCTCCTCTCTCTCCATGTGTTATCAGTACAGTACAGCACACACCTCCTCTCTCTCTCCATGTGTTATCAGTACAGTACAGCACACACCTCCTCTCTCTCCATGTGTTATCAGTACAGTACAGCACACACCTCCTCTCTCTCTCCATGTGTTATCAGTACAGTACAGCACACACCTCTCCTCTCTCTCCATGTGTTATCAGTACAGTACAGCACACACCTCCTCTCTCTCTCCATGTGTTATCAGTACAGCACAGCACACACCTCCTCTCTCTCCATGTGTTATCAGTACAGCACAGCACACACCTCCTCTCTCTCCATGTGTTATCAGTACAGCACAGCACACACCTCTCCTCTCTCTCTCCATGTGTTATCAGTACAGTACAGCACACACCTCTCCTCTCTCTATGTGTTATCAGTACAGTACAGCACACACCTCCTCTCTCTCCATGTGTTATCAGTACAGTACAGCACACACCTCCTCTCTCTCCATGTGTTATCAGTACAGTACAGCACACACCTCCTCTCTCTCTCTCCATGTGTTATCAGTACAGTACAGCACACACCTCCTCTCTCTCTCTCCATGTGTTATCAGTACAGTACAGCACACACCTCCCCTCTCTCTCCATGTGTTATCAGTACAGTACAGCACACACCTCCTCTCTCTCTCCATGTGTTATCAGTACAGTACAGCACACACCTCTCCTCTCTCTCTCCATGTGTTATCAGTACAGTACAGCACACACCTCCCCTCTCTCCATGTGTTATCAGTACAGTACAGCACACACCTCCTCTCTCTCTCTCCATGTGTTATCAGTACAGTACAGTACACACCTCCTCTCTCTCCATGTGTTATCAGTACAGTACAGCACACACCTCTCCTCTCTCTCTCCATGTGTTATCAGTACAGTACAGCACACACCTCCTCTCTCTCTCCATGTGTTATCAGTACAGTACAGCACACACCTCCCCTCTCTCTCCATGTGTTATCAGTACAGCACAGCACACACCTCCTCTCTCTCTCCATGTGTTATCAGTACAGTACAGCACACACCTCCTCTCTCTCTCCATGTGTTATCAGTACAGTACAGCACACACCTCCTCTCTCTCTCCATGTGTTATCAGTACAGTACAGCACACACCTCCTCTCTCTCTCCATGTGTTATCAGTACAGCACAGCACACACCTCCTCTCTCTCTCCATGTGTTATCAGTACAGCACAGCACACACCTCCTCTCTCTCTCCATGTGTTATCAGTACAGTACAGCACACACCTCCTCTCTCTCCATGTGTTATCAGTACAGTACAGCACACACCTCCTCTCTCTCTCCATGTGTTATCAGTAC
>JAUIMM010003020.1:0-35838 GCA_031769625.1 Taudactylus pleione
GAGAATATGGTGTATAATGGTACATAGTATAGAATATGGTTTATAGTGGTACATAGTATAGAATATGGTGTATAGAGGTACATAGTATAGAATATGGTGTATAGCATTACATAGTATAGAATGTGGTGTATAGTGGTATATAGTATAGAATATGGTGTAAAGTGGTACATAGTAAAGAATATGGTGTAGAGCTGTATAGTGGTACATAGTTTAGAATATTGTGTAGAGCTGTATAGTGGTACATAGTATAGAATATGGTGTATAGAGGTACATAGTATAGGAAATGGTGTGTATTGGTGATAGTCTATAATAATGTAATGGTACATAGTGGTAATAGTATAGAATGTGGTGTATAGTGGTATATGATGTAGAGCTGTATAGTGGTACATAGTATAGAATGTGGTGTATAGTAGTACATAGTATAGAATATGGTGTAGAGCTGCATAGTGGTACATAGTATAGAATGTCGTGTAGAGCTGTACAGTGGTACATAGTATAGAATATGGTGTGTAGTGGTACATAGTATAGATTGTGGTGAATTGCTGTATAGTGGTACATAGTTTAGAAAATGGTGTAAAGTGGTACATAGTATAGAATATGGTGTATAATGGTACATGGTATAGAATATGGTGTAGAACTGTATAGTGATACATAGTATAGAAAATGGTTTAGTGCTGTACAGTGGTACATAGTATAGAATATGGTGTAGAGCTGTATTGTGGTACGTAGTATAGAATATGGTGTATAGTGGTACATAGTATAGAATAGTGGTGTATAGTTGTACATAGTATAGAATATGGTGTATTGTGGTACATAGTATAGAATATGGTTTATAGTGGTACATAGTATAGAATATGGTGTATAGAGGTACATAGTATAGAATATGGTGTATAGCGTTACATAGTATAGAATGTGGTGAATAGTGGTACATAGTATAGAATTTGGTGTAGAGCTGTATAGTGGTACATAGTATAAAATAACGTGTATAGAGGAACATAGCATAGAATTTGGTATAGTGCTGTATAGTGGTACATAGTATAGAATATGGTGTAGAGCTGTATTGTGGTACATAGTATAGAATACGGTGTATAGTGGTACATAGTATAGAATATGGTGTATAGAGGTACATAGTATAGAATATGGTGTATAGTGGTACATAGTATGAAATACGGTGTATAGTGGTACATACTTTAGAATATTGTGTAGAGCTGTAAAGTGGTAAATAGTATAGAATATGTTGTATAGTGGGTACATATTATCGATTGTGGTGTAGAGCTGTATAGTGGTACATAGTATAGACAATGGTGTATAGAGCTACATAGTTTAGAATATGGTGTATTGTGGTACATAGTATAGAATGTGGTGTATAGTGGTACATAGTATAGAATATAGTGTATAGAGGCACATAGTATAGAATATGGTGTATATTGGTACATAGTATAGAATGTGGTGTATAGTGGTACATAGTATATAATATGGTGTATAGAGGTACATAGTATAGAATTTGGTGTATAGAGGTACATCGTCTAGAATAAGGTGTATAGTGGTACATAGTATAGAATGTGGTGTAGAGCTGTATAGTGGTACATAGTATAGAATGTGGTGTATAGTGCTACATACTACAGAATATGGTGTATAGAGGTACTTAGTATAGAATGTGGTCTATAGTAGTATATAGTATAGAATATGGTGTAGACATGTATAGTTGTACATAGTATAGAATGTGGTATAGAGCTGTATGTGGTACATAGCACAGAATATAGTGTAGAGGTTTAAAGTGGTACATAGTATTGAATATGGTGTATAGTGGTATATACATTGTAGAGAATATGGGTTAGAGCTGTATAGTTGTATATCGTGTAGAATATGGTGTATAGTGGTATCTTGTATAGAATATGGTTAATAGTGGTATATAGTATAGAATATGGTGTATCGAGGTAAATAGTATAGATTATGGTGTATAGTGGTACATAGTATAGAATGTGGTGAAGAGCTGTATAATGGTACATAGTATAGGATGTGGTGTATAGTAGTACATAGACTAGAATGTGGTGTATAATGGTATATAGTATAGAATGTGGTGTAGAGCTGTATAGTGGTACATCGTATAGAATATGGTGTATAGTGGTACATAGTATAGAATATGGTGTCTAGAGGTACATAGTATAGAATATGGGGTATAGTGGTACATAGTATAGAATGTGGTGTAGAGCTGTATAGTGGTACATAGTATAGAATGTGGTGTATAGTAGTACATCGTATAGAATACGGTGTAGAGCTGTATAGTGGTACATAGTACAGAATGTGGTGTAGAGCTGTATAGTGGTACATAGTATTGAATATGGTGTATAGAGGTACATAGTATAGAATGTGTTATAGAGCTGTATAGTGGTACATAGTATAGAATATGGTGTATAGTGGTACATAGTATAGAACATGGTGTATAGTGGTACATAGTATAGAATATGGTGTGGAGCTGTATTGTGGTACATAGTATAGAATATGGTGAATAGTGGTACATAGTATAGAATATGGTGTATTGAGGTACATAGTATAGAATATGGTGTAGAGTGGTACATAGTATGGAATACGTTGTATAGTGGTACATCGTATAGAATAAGGTGTATTGTGGTACATTGTATAGAATATGGTGTATAGAGGTACATAGTATATAATATGGTGTATAGTGGTACATATTATAGAATGTGGTGTATAGTGGTACATAGTATAGAATTTGGTGTAGAGCTGTATATTGGTACATAGTATAGAATGTGGTGTAGAGCTGTATAGTGGTACATAGTATAGAATATGGTGTATAGTAGTACATAGTATAGAATGTGTTGTAGAGCTGTATAGTGGTACATAGTATAGAATATGGTGTATAGTGGTACATAGTATAGAATATGGTGTATAGTGGTACATAGTATAGATTATGGTGTAGAGCAGTATAGTGGTACATAGTATAGAATATGGTGTAGTGTTGTATAGTGTTACATAGTATAGAATATGGTGTAGAGCTGTATTGTGGTACATATTATAGAATATAGTGTATAGTGGTTCATAGTATAGAATATTGTATATAGAGGTACATATTATAGAATGTGGTGAATAGTGGTACCTAGTATAGAATATGGTATATTGTGGTACATTGTATAGAATATGGTGTACAGAGGTACATAGTATAGAATATGGTGTATAGTGGTACTTATTATAGAATGTGGTGTATAGTGGTACATAGTATAGAATTTGGTGTAGAGCTATATAGTGGTACATAGTATAGAATTTGGTGTAGAGCTGTATAGTGGTGCATAGTATAGAGTATTGTGTATAGTGATACATAGCATAGAATATGGTGTAGAGCTGTATAGTGGTACATGGTATAGAATATGGTGTATAGAGGTACATAGTACAGATTATGGTGTACAGTGGTACATAGTATAGAATGTGGTGTATAGTGGTACATAGTGGTACATAGTATAGAATGTGGTGTAGTGGTACATAGTATAGAATGTGGTGTATAGTGGTATATGGTGTAGAGCTGTATAGTGGTACATAGTATAGAATACGGTGTAGAGCTGTATAGTGGTACATAGTATAGAATGTGGTGTAGAGCTGTATAGTGGTACATGTTATAGAATATGGTGTATAGTGGCATATATTACAGAATGTGGTGTAGAGTTGTATAGTGGTACATAGTATAGAATATGGTGTATAGTGGTACATAGTATAGAATATGGTGTATAGTAGTACATAGTATAGAATATGGTGTAGAGCTGTATAGTTCTACATAGTATAGAATATAGTGTAGAGCTGTATTGTGGTACATAGTAAAGAATATGGTGTATAGTGGTACGTAGTATAGAATATGGTGTATAGTGGTACATAGTATAGAATATAGTGTAGAGCTGTATTGTGGTACATAGTATAGAATATGGTGTATAGTGGTACATAGTATGGAATATGGTGTATAGTGGTACATAGTATATAATATGGTGTATTGTGGTACATTGTATAGAATATGGTATATAGAGGTACAAAGTATAGAATATGGTGTATTGTGGTACAAAGTATAGAATGTGTTGTATAGTTGTACAAAGTATAGATTTTGGTGTATAACTGTATAGTGGTACATAGTATAGAATATTGTGTATAGAGGTACATAGTATAGAATGTGGTGTAGAGCTGTATAGTAGTAAATAGTATAGAATATGTTGTATAGTGGTACATAGTATAGATTGTGGTGTAAAGCTGTATAATGGTACATAGTATAGAATGTGGTGTATAGTGGTACATAGTAAAGAATATGGTGTATAGTGGTACGTAGTATAGAATATGGTGTATAGTGCTACATAGTATAGAATGTGGAGTAGAGCTGTATCGTGGTACATAGTATCGATTGTGGTGTAGAGCTGTATAGTGGTACATAGTATAGAAAATGGTGTATAGAGGTACATAGCATAGAATGTGGTGAATAGTGGTACATAGTAGAGAATATAGTGTATAGAGGCACATAATTTAGAATATGGTGTATAGTGGTACATAGTATAGAATGTGGTGTATAGTGGTACATAGTATATAATATGGTGTATAGAGGTACATAGTATAAAATATGGTGTATAGAGGTACATCATCTAGAATATGGTGTATAGTATTACATAGTCTAGAATATGGTGTATAGTGGTACATAGAATATGATGTATAGCGGTACAAAGTATAGAATGTGCTGTAGAGCTGAATAGTGGTACATAGTATAGAATATGGTGTATAGTGGTACATAGTATAGAATTTGGTGTAGAGCTGTATAGTGGTACATAGTAAAGAATGTGGGGTATAGTGCTACATACTATAGAATATGGTGTATAGAGGTACTTTGTATAGAATGTGGTCTATAGTAGTATATAGTATAGAATATGGTGTAGAGCTGTACAGTTGTACATAGTATAGAATGTGGTATAGAGCTGTATAGTGGTACATAGCATAGACTATAGTGTAGAGGTTTATAGTGGTACATAGTGTAGAATATGGTGTATAGTGGTAAATAGTATAGAATATGGTGTAGAGCTGTATAGTGGTTCATAGTATAGAATATGCTGTATAGTTGTATATACATAGTACAGAATATGGGGTAGAGCTATATAGTTGTATATCATATAGAATATGGTGTTTAGTGGTACAATGTATATAATATGGTTAATAGTGGTATATAGTATAGAATATGGTGTATAGAGGTATATAGTATAGATTATGGTGTATAGTGGTACATAGTATAGAATGTGGTGAAGAGCTGTATAATGGTACATAGTATAGGATGTGGAGTATAGTAGTACATAGTCTAGAATGTGGTGTATAGTGGTATATAGTATAGAATGTGGTGTAGAGCTGTATAGTGGTACATCGTATAGAATATGGTGTATAGTGGTACATAGTATAGAATATGGTGTATAGAGGTACATAGTATAGAATATGGGGTATAGTGGTACATAGTATAGAATGTGTTGTGTAGTGGTACATAGTGGTACATAGTGTAGAATGTGGTGTAGTGTTACATAGTATAGAATGTGGTGTAGAGCTGTATAGTGGTACATAGTATTGAATATGGTGTATAGAGGTACATAGTATAGAAAATGGTGTATAGTGGTACATAGTATAGAATATGGAGTTTAGAGGTACATAGTATAGAATATGGTGTATAGTGGTACATAGTATGGAATACGGTGTATAGTGGTACATAGTATAGAATATTGTGTATTGTGGTACATTGTATAGAATATGGTGTATAGAGGTACATAGTATAGAATATGGTGTCTATACTATGTACCTATATACACCATATTCTATACTATTTACCTCTATACACCATATTCTATACTATATACCACTATTAAACATATTCTATACAATGTACCACTATACACCATATTCTATACTATATACAACTATACAGCTCTACACCATATTCTATACTATGTACCACTATACACCATATTCTATACTATGAACCACAATACAGCTCTACACCATATTCTATACTATTTACCACATTACACCATATTCTATACTATGTAGCACTATACACCTCTACACCATGTTCTATGCTATGTACCACTATACAGCTCTATACCACATTCTATACTATGTACAACTGTACAGCTCTACACCATATTCTATACTATATACTACTATAGACCACATTCTATACTAAGTACCACTATACACCATAACCAATACTATGTAGCACTATACACCACATTCTATACTATGTACCACTATTCAGCTCTACACCACATTCTATACTATGTGCCGCTATACATCATATTCCATGTACCACTAAACACCATTTTCTATACTATGTACCACTATACACCACATTCTATACTATGTACCACTATACACCATATTCTATACTATGTGCCTCTATACACTATATTCTATACTATATACCACCATACAAAACATTCTATACTATGTACCACTATACAGCTCTACACCACATTCTATACTATGTACCACTTTACACCATATACTATACTATGTACCTCTATACACCATTTTCTATACTATGTACCACTTTACAGCTCTACGCAACAATCTATACTATGTAACACTATACAGCTCTACACCACATTCTATACTATGTACCACTATACACCATATTCTATACTATGTACCACTATACACCATATTCTATACTAAGTACCATAATACACCACATTCTATACTATGTACCATTATACAGCATTACACCACATTCTATACTATGTACCACTATACATCATATTCTATGTACCACTATACACCATTTTCTATACTATGTACCACTATACACCACATTCTATACTATGTACCACTATACACCATATTCTATACTATGTGCCTCTATACACTATATTCTATACTATATACCACCATACAAAACATTCTATACTATGTACCACTATACAGCTCTACACCACATTCTATACTATGTACCACTTTACACCATATACTATACTATGTACCTCTATACACCATTTTCTATACTATGTACCACTTTACAGCTCTACGCAACAATCTATACTATGTAACACTATACAGCTCTACACCACATTCTATACTATGTACCACTATACACCATATTCTATACTATGTACCACTATACACCATATTCTATACTAAGTACCATAATACACCACATTCTATACTATGTACCATTATACAGCATTACACCACATTCTATACTATGTACCACTATACATCATATTCTATGTACCACTATACACCATATTCTAGACTATGTACCACTATACACCACATTCTAGACTATGTACCACTATACACCATATTCTATACTATGTGCCTCTATACACTATATTCTATACTATGTACCACCATACACCACATTCTATACTATGTACTACTATACAGCTCTACACCACATTCTATACTATGTACCACTATACACCAAATTCTATACTATGTACCAATATACAGCTCTACACCATATTCTATACTATATACCACAATAGAGCTCTATACCATATTCTATACTATATACCACTTTACACCATATTCTATACTATGTACCACTATACAGCTTTATACCACATTCTATACTATGTACCATTATACAGCTCTAAACACATTCTATACTATGTACCACTATACACCATATTCTATACTATGTACCACTATACAGCTCTACACCACATTCTATACTATGTACCACTATACAACATATTCTATACTATGTAAAACTATACAGCTCCACACCACATTCTATACAATGTACCACTATACAGCTCTACACCACATTCTATACTATGTACCACTATACTCCATATTCTATGTACCACTATACACCACATTCTAGGCTTTGTACCATTATACACCATATTCTATACTATGTAAATCTATACACCATATTCTATACTATGTACCTCTATACACCATATTCTATACTATATACCACTATACACCATATTCTATACTATATACCACTACACACCATATTCTATACTATATACCACTATACAGCTCTACCCCATATTCTATACTATGTACCACTATACACCATTTTCTATACTTTGAACCACTTTACAGCTCTACACCACATTATATACTGTATATAACTATACACCATATTCTATACTATATACCACTATAAACCTCTACACCATATTGTATACTATATACTACTCTACACCACATTCTATACTATGTACCACTATACACCATATTCTAAACTATGTAACACTATACACCACATTCTATACTATGTACCATTATACTGCTCTACACTACATTCTATACTATGTACCACTATATACCACATTCCATACTATGTACCTCTATACAGCTCTAAACCATATTCTATACTATGTACCACTATATAGCATATTCTATACTATGTACCACTATTCACCACATTCTAGACTATGTACCACTATACACCATATTCTATACTTTATACCTCTATACACCATATTCTATACTATATACCACTATACACCACATCCTATACTATGTACCATTATACAGCTCTACACCACATTATATACTATGTACCACTATACACCATATTCTATACTATGTAACACTATACACCACATTCTATACTATGTACCATTATACAGCTCTACACCACATTCTATACTATGTACCACTATATACCACATTCCACACTATGTACCTCTATACAGCTCTAAACCATATTCTATACTTTGTACCATTATACAGCATATTCTATACTATGTACCACTATACACCACATTCTAGAATATGTACCACTATACACCATATTCTATACTATGTACCACTATACACCATATTCTATACTATGTACCACTATACACCATATTCTACACTGTGTACCAATATACACCACATTCTATACTATGTACCATTATACACCATATTCTATACTATGTTCCACTATACAGCTCTTCACCACATTCTATACTATGTACCACCATACACCATATTCTATACTATGTACCACTATACAGCTCTACACCACATTCTATACAATGTACCACTATACACCATATTCTATGTACCACTATACACCACATTCTAGACTATGTACCACTATACACCATATTCTATAATATGTACCTTTATACACCATATTCTATACTATTTACCTCTATACACCATATTCTATACATTGTACCACTATACACCATATTCTATACTTTATACAACTATAAAGCTCTACCCAATATTCTATACTATGTATCACTATACACCATATTCTATAATATGAACCACTTCTAGAATGTGGTGTATAGTGGTACATAGTATAGAATATGGTGTACAGTGGTACATAGTATAGAATGTGGTGTAGAGATGTATAGTGGTACATAGTATAGAATATGGTGTAGAGCTGTATAGTAGTACATAGTATAGAATGTGGTATATAGTGGTACATAGTATAGAATATAGTGAAGAGCTGTATAGTGGCACATAGTATAGAATGTGGTGTAGAGCTGTATAGTGGTACATTGTATAGAATATGCTGTATAGTGGTATATAGTATAGAATATGGAGTAGAACTGTATAGTGGTACATAGTATATAATATTGTGTATAGTGATACATAGTATAGAATATGGTGTAGCGCTATATAGTGGTACATAGTATAGAATATGGTGTATAGTGCAACATATTATAGTATATGGTGTATAGTGATATATAGTATAGAATGTGGTGTAGAGCTGTATAGTGGTACATAATATAGAATATGGTGTATAGTGGTACAAAGTATAGAATATGGTGTATAGAGGTACATAGTATAGAATATGGTGTATATTGGCACATAGTATAGATTGTGGTATATAGTGGTACATAGTGGTACATAGTATAGAATATGGTGTATAGAGGTACATAGTATAGAATATGGTGTATATTGGTACATAGTATATAATGTGGTGTATAGTGGTATATGGTGTAGAGCTCTATAGTGGTACATAGTATAGAATGTAGTGTATAGTAGTACATAGTATAGAATATGGTGTAGAGCTGTATAGAGGTACATAGTATAGAATGTGTTGTAGAGCTTTATAGTGGTACATAGTATAGAATAAGGTGTATAGAGGTACATAGTATAGAATATGGTGTATAGTGATACATAGTATAGATTATGGTGTAGAGCTGTATAGTGGTACATAGTATAGAATATGGTGTAGTGTTGTATAGTGGTACATAGTATAGAATATGGTGTAGAGCTGTATTGTGGTACATATTATAGAATAAAGTGTATAGTGGTACATAGTATAGAATATGGTATATAGAGGTACATAGTATAGAATTTGGTGTAGAGCTGTATAGTGGTGCATAGTATAGAGTATTGTGTATAGTGATACATAGCATAGAATATGGTGTAGAGCTGTATAGTGGTGAGGAGTGTAGAATATGGTGTATAGTGCTACATAGTATAGAATATGGTGTATAGTGGTATATAGTACAGAATGTGGTGTAGAGCTGTATAGTGGTACATAGTATAGAATATGGTGTATAGAGGTACATAGTATAGAATACGGTGTACAGTGGTACATAGTATAGAATGTGGTGTATAGTGGTACATAGTGGTACATAGTATAGAATGTGGTGTATAGTGATATATAGTATAGATTATGGTGTAGAGCTGTATAGAGGTACATAATATAGAATACGGTGTACAGTGGTACATAGTATAGAATGTGGTGTAGTGGTACATAGTATAGAATGTGGTGTATAGTGGTATATGGTGTAGAGCTGTATAGTGGTACATAGTATAGAATATGGTGTAGAGCTTTATAGTGGTACATAGTATAGAATATGGTGTAGTGTTGTATAGTGGTACATAGTATAGAATATGGTGAAGAGCAGTATTGTGGTTCATAGTATAGAATATGGTGTATAGTGGTACATAGTATAGAATATGGTGTATAGTGATACATAGTATAGATTATGGTGTAGAGTTGTATAGAGGTACATAGTATATATAATAGTTTATAGTGGTACATAGTATGGAATACGGTGTATAGTGGTACATAGTATAGAATATGGTGTAATGTGGTACATTGTATAGAATATTGTATATAGAGGTACAAAGTATAGAATATGGTATATAGTGGTACATAGTATAGAATATGGTGTATAGTGGTACAGAGTAAAGAAAATGGGGTAGAGCTGTATAGTTGTATATAGTATAGAATGTGGTGTATAGTGGTACATAGTATAGAATATGGTGTAAAGTGGTACATAGTATTGAATATGGTGTATAGTGGTACATAGTAAAGAATATGGTGTAGAGCAGTATAGTGGTACATAGTTTAGAATATTGTGTAGAGCTGTTTTGTGGTACATAGTAGAGAATATGGTGTATAGTGCTACATAGTATAGAATATGGTTTATAGTGGTACATAGTATAGAATATGGTGTATAGAGGTACATAGTATAGAATATGGTGTATAGCATTACATAGTATAGAATGTGGTGTATAGTGGTATATAGTATAGAATATGGTGTAAAGTGGTACATAGTATTGAATATGGTGTATAGTGGTACATAGTAAAGAATATGGTGTAGAGCTGTATAGTGTTACATAGTTTAGAATATTGTGTAGAGCTGTTTTGTGGTACATAGTAGAGAATATGGTGTATAGTGGTACATAGTATAGAAAATGGTGTATAGAGGCACATAGTACAGAATATGGTGTGTATTGGTGAATAGTATATAAAATAGTGTATAATGGTACATAGTGGTACATAGTATAGAATGTGGTGTATAGTGGTATATGATGTAGAGCTGTATAGTGGTACATAGTATAGAATGTGTTGTATAGTAGTACATAGTATAGAATATGGTGTAGAGCTGCATAGTGGTACATAGTATAGAATGTCGTGTAGAGCTGTACAGTGGCACATAGTATAGAATATGGTGTGTAGTGGTACATAGTATAGATTGTGGTGAATCGCTGTATAGTGGTACATAGTTTAGAATATGGTGTAAAGTGGTACATAGTATAGAATATGGTGTATAATGGTACATGGTATAGAATATGGTGTAGAACTGTATAGTGATACATAGTATAGAAAATGGTGTAGTGCTGTACAGTGGTACATAGTATAGAATATGGTGTAGAGCTGTATTGTGGTACATAGTATAGAATATGGTGTATAGTGGTACATAGTATAGAATATGGTGTATAGTTGTACATAGTATAGAATATGGTGTATTGTGGTACATAGTATAGAATATGGTTTATAGTGGTACATAGTATAGAATATGGTGTATAGAGGTACATAGTATAGAATATGGTGTATAGCGTTACATAGTATAGAATGTGGTGTATAGTGGTACATAGTATAGAATTTGGTGTAGAGCTGTATAGTGGTACATAGTATAAAATAACGTGTATAGAGGAACATAGCATGGAATTTGGTATTGAGCTGAATAGTTGTACATAGTATAGAATGTGGTGTATAGTGGTACATAGTATAGAAAGTGGTATAAAGCTGTATAATGGTACATAGTATAGAATATAGTGTATAGAGGCACATAGTATAGAATATGGTGTATAGTGGTACATAGTATATTATATGGTGTATAGAGGTACATAGTATAGAATATGGTGTATAGAGGTACATCGTCTAGAATATGGTGTATAGTATTACATAGTATGGAATATGGTGTATAGTGGTACATAGTATAGAATGTGGTGTAGAGCGGTATAGTGGTACATAGTATAGAATGTGGTGTATAGTGCTAAATACCATAGAATATTGTGTATAGAGGTACTTAGAATAGAATGTGGTCTATAGTAGTATATAGTATAGAATATGGTGTAGAGCTGTATAGTTGTACATAGTATAGAATGTGGTATAGAGCTGTATAGTGGTACATAACACAGAATATAGTGTAGAGGTTTATAGTGGTACATAGTATAGAATATGGTGTATAGTGGTAAATAGTATAGAATATGGTGTAGAGCTGTATAGTGGTTCATAGTATAGAATATGGTGTATAGTGGTATATACATAGTACAGAATATGGGGTAGAGCTGTATTGTGGTACATAGTATAGAATATGGTGTATAGTGGTACATAGTATAGAATATGGTGTATAGAGGTACATAGTATAGAAAATATTGTATAGTGGTACATAGTATGGAATACGGTGTATAGTGGTACATAGTATAGAATATGGTGTAATGTGGTACATTGTATAGAATATTGTATATAGAGGTACAAAGTATAGAATATGGTATATAGTGGTACATAGTATAGAATATGGTGTATAGTAGTACAGAGTAAAGAAAATGGGGTAGAGCTGTATAGTTGTATATAGTATAGAATATGGTGAATAGTGGTGCATTGTATAGAATATGGTGTATAGAGGTACATAGAATAGAATGTGGGGTATAGTGGTACATAGTATAGAATACGGTGTACAGTGGTACATAGTATAGAATGTGGTGTAGTGGTACATAGTATAGAATGTGGTGTATAGTGGTATATGGTGTAGAGCTGTATAGTGGTACATAGTATAGAATGTGGTGTATAGTAGTACATAGTATAGAATACGGTGTAGAGCTGTATAGTGGTACATAGTATAGAATGTGGTGTAGTGTTGTATAGTGGTACATAGTATCGAAAATAGTGTAGAGCTGTATTGTGGTACATAGTATAGAATATGGTGTATAGTGGTACATAATATAGAATATGGTGTATAGTAGTACATAGTATAGAATATGGTGTAGAGCTGTATAGTGGTACATAGTATAGAATATGGTGTAGTGTTGTACAGTGGTACATAGTATAGAATATAGTGTAGAGCAGTATTGTGGTACATAGTATAGAATATGGTGTATAGTGGTACATAGTATAGAATATGGTGTATAGAGATACATAGTATAGAAATAGTGTATAGTGGTACATAGTATGGAATACGGTGTATAGTGGTACATAGTATAGAATATGGTGTAATGTGGTACATTGTATAGAATATTGTATATAGAGGTACAAAGTATAGAATATGGTATATAGTGGTACATAGTATAGAATATGGTGTATAGTGGTACAGAGTAAAGAAAATGGGGTAGAGCTGTATAGTTGTATATAGTATAGAATATGGTGTAGTGTTGTACAGTGGTACATAGTATAGAATATAGTGTAGAGCAGTATTGTGGTACATTGTATATAATATGGTGTATAGAGGTACATAGTATAGAATGTGGTGTATAGTGGTACATAGTATAGAATATGGTGTAAAGTGGTACATAGTATTGAATATGGTGTATAGTGGTACATAGTAAAGAATATTGTGTAGAGCTGTATAGTGGTACATAGTACAGAAAATGGTGTAGAGCAGTATAGTGGTACATAGTTTAGAATATTGTGTAGAGCTGTTTTGTGGTACATAGTAGAGAATATGGTGTATAGTGGTACATAGTATAGAATATGGTTTATAGTGGTACATAGTATAGAATATGGTGTATAGAGGTACATAGTATAGAATATGGTGTATAGTGTTACATAGTATAGAATGTGGTGTATAGTGGTATATAGTATAGAATATGGTGTAAAGTGGTACATAGTATTGAATATGGTGTATAGTGGTACATAGTAAAGAATATGGTGTAGAGCTGTATAGTGGTACATAGTTTAGAATATTGTGTAGAGCTGTTTTGTGGTACATAGTAGAGAATATGGTGTATAGTGGTACATAATATAGAATATGGTGTATAAAGGCACATAGTACAGAATATGGTGTGTATTGGTGAATAGTATATAAAATAATGTATAATGGTACATAGTGGTACATAGTATAGAATGTGGTGTATAGTGGTATATGATGTAGAGCTGTATAGTGGTACATAGTATAGAATGTGGTGTATAGTAGTACAGAGTATAGAATATGGTGTAGAGCTGCATAGTGGTACATAGTATAGAATGTCGTGTAGAGCTGTACAGTGGTACATAGTATAGAATATGGTGTGTAGTGGTACATAGTATAGATTGTGGTGAATTGCTGTATAGTGGTACATAGTTTAGAAAATGGTGTAAAGTGGTACATAGTATAGAATATGGTGTATAATGGTACATGGTATAGAATATGGTGTAGAACTGTATAGTGATACATAGTATAGAAAATGGTTTAGTGCTGTACAGTGGTACATAGTATAGAATATGGTGTAGAGCTGTATTGTGGTACGTAGTATAGAATATGGTGTATAGTGGTACATAGTATAGAATTTGGTGTATAGTTGTACATAGTATAGAATATGGTGTATTGTGGTACATAGTATAGAATATGGTTTATAGTGGTACATAGTATAAAATATGGTGTATAGAGGTACATAGTATAGAATATGGTGTATAGCGTTACATAGTATAGAATGTGGTGTATAGTGGTACATAGTATAGAATTTGGTGTAGAGCTGTATAGTGGTACATAGTATAAAATAACGTGTATAGAGGAACATAGCATAAAATTTGGTATAGTGCTGTATAGTGGTACATAGTACAGAATGTGGTGTAGAGCTGTATAGTGGTACATAGTATTGAATATGGTGTATAGAGGTACATAGTATAGAATGTGTTATAGAGCTGTATAGTGGTACATAGTATAGAATATGGTGTATAGTGGTACATAGTATAGAACATGGTGTATAGTGGTACATAGTATAGAATATGGTGTGGAGCTGTATTGTGGTACATAGTATAGAATATGGTGTATAGTGGTACATAGTATAGAATATGGTGTATTGAGGTACATAGTATAGAATATGGTGTAGAGTGGTACATAGTATGGAATACGGTGTATAGTGGTACATCGTATAGAATAAGGTGTATTGTGGTACATTGTATAGAATATGGTGTATAGAGGTACATAGTATATAATATGGTGTATAGTGGTACATATTATAGAATGTGGTGTATAGTGGTACATAGTATAGAATTTGGTGTAGAGCTGTATATTGATACATAGTATAGAATGTGGTGTAGAGCTGTATAGTGGTACATAGTATAGAATATGGTGTATAGTAGTACATAGTATAGAATGTGTTGTAGAGCTGTATAGTGGTACATAGTATAGAATATGGTGTATAGTGGTACATAGTATAGAATATGGTGTATAGTGGTACATAGTATAGATTATGGTGTAGAGCAGTATAGTGGTACATAGTATAGAATATGGTGTAGTGTTGTATAGTGGTACATAGTATAGAATATGGTGTAGAGCTGTATTGTGGTACATATTAGAGAATATAGTGTATAGTGGTACATAGTATAGAATATTGTATATAGAGGTACATATTATAGAATGTGGTGAATAGTGGTACATAGTATAGAATATGGTGTATTGTGGTACATTGTATAGAATATGGTGTACAGAGGTACATAGTATAGAATATGGTGTATAGTGGTACATATTATAGAATGTGGTGTATAGTGGTACATAGTATAGAATTTGGTGTAGAGCTATATAGTGGTACATAGTATAGAATTTGGTGTAGAGCTGTATAGTGGTGCATAGTATAGAGTATTGTGTATAGTGATACATAGCATAGAATATGGTGTAGAGCTGTATAGTGGTACATGGTATAGAATATGGTGTATAGTGGTACATAGTATAGAATATGGTGTATAGAGGTACATAGTACAGATTATAGTGTACAGTGGTACATAGTATAGAATGTGGTGTATAGTGGTACATAGTGGTACATAGTATAGAATGTGGTGTAGTGGTACATAGTATAGAATGTGGTGTATAGTGGTATATGGTGTAGAGCTGTATAGTGGTACATAGTATAGAATACGGTGTAGAGCTGTATAGTGGTACATAGTATAGAATGTGGTGTAGAGCTGTATAGTGGTACATAGTATAGAATATGGTGTATAGTGGCATATATTACAGAATGTGGTGTAGAGTTGTATAGTGGTACATAGTATAGAATATGGTGTATAGTGGTACATAGTATAGAATATGGTGTATAGTAGTACATAGTATAGAATATGGTGTAGAGCTGTATAGTTGTACATAGTATAGAATATAGTGTAGAGCTGTATTGTGGTACATAGTATAGAATATGGTGTATAGTGGTACATAGTATGGAATATGGTGTATAGTGGTACATAGTATATAATATGGTGTATTGTGGTACATTGTATAGAATATGGTATATAGAGGTACAAAGTATAGAATATGGTGTATTGTGTTACATAGTATAGAATGTGTTGTATAGTGGTACATAGTATAGATTTTGGTGTATAACTGTATAGTGGTACATAGTATAGAATATTGTGTATAGAGGTACATAGTATAGAATGTGGTGTAGAGCTGTATAGTAGTAAATAGTATAGAATATGTTGTATAGTGGTACATAGTATAGATTGTGGTGTAAAGCTGTATAATGGTACATAGTATAGAATGTGGTGTATAGTGGTACATAGTAAAGAATATGGTGTATAGTGGTACGTAGTCTAGAATATGGTGTATAGTGGTACATAGTATAGAATATAGTGTAGAGCTGTATTGTGGTACATAGTATAGAATATGGTGTATAGTGGTACATAGTATGGAATATGGTGTATAGTGGTACATAGTATATAATATGGTGTATTGTGGTACATTGTATAGAATACGGTATATAGAGGTACAAAGTATAGAATATGGTGTATTGTGGTACATAGTATAGAATGTGTTGTATAGTGGTACATAGTATAGATTTTGGTGTATAACTGTATAGTGGTACATAGTTTAGAATATTGTGTATAGAGGTACATAGTATAGAATGTGGTGTAGAGCTGTATAGTAGTAAATAGTATAGAATATGTTGTATAGTGGTACATAGTATAGATTGTGGTGTAAAGCTGTATAATGGTACATAGTATAGAATGTGGTGTATAGTGGTACATAGTAAAGAATATGGTGTATAGTGGTACGTAGTATAGAATATGGTGTATAGTGCTACATAGTATAGAATGTGGAGTAGAGCTGTATTGTGGTACATAGTATCGATTGTGGTGTAGAGCTGTATAGTGGTACATAGTATAGAAAATGGTGTATAGAGGTACA
Source organism: Taudactylus pleione (assembly GCA_031769625.1). NCBI lineage: Eukaryota > Metazoa > Chordata > Amphibia > Anura > Myobatrachidae > Taudactylus > Taudactylus pleione. Next base: position 18,045 of record JAUIMM010003020.1, read on the forward strand.
TAGCATAGAATGTGGTGAATAGTGGTACATAGTAGAGAATATAGTGTATAGAGGCACATAGTTTAGAATATGGTGTATAGTGGTACATAGTATAGAATGTGGTGTATAGTGGTACATAGTATATAATATGGTGTATAGAGGTACATAGTATAGAATATGGTGTATAGAGGTACATCATCTAGAATATGGTGTATAGTATTACATAGTCTAGAATATGGTGTATAGTGGTACATAGAATATGATGTATAGCGGTACAAAGTATAGAATGTGCTGTAGAGCTGAATAGTGGTACATAGTATAGAATATGGTGTATAGTGGTACATAGTATAGAATTTGGTGTAGAGCTGTATAGTGGTACATAGTAAAGAATGTGGTGTATAGTGCTACATACTATAGAATATGGTGTATAGAGGTACTTTGTATAGAATGTGGTCTATAGTAGTATATAGTATAGAATATGGTGTAGAGCTGTACAGTTGTACATAGTATAGAATGTGGTATAGAGCTGTATAGTGGTACATAGCATAGAATATAGTGTAGAGGTTTATAGTGGTACATAGTGTAGAATATGGTGTATAGTGGTAAATAGTATATAATATGGTGTAGAGCTGTATAGTGGTTCATAGTATAGAATATGCTGTATAGTGGTATATACATAGTACAGAATATGGGGTAGAGCTATATAGTTGTATATCGTATAGAATATGGTGTTTAGTGGTACAATGTATATAATATGGTTAATAGTGGTATATAGTATAGAATATGGTGTATAGAGGTATATAGTATAGATTATGGTGTATAGTGGTACATAGTATAGAATGTGGTGAAGAGCTGTATAATGGTACATAGTATAGGATGTGGTGTATAGTAGTACATAGTCTAGAATGTGGTGTATAGTGGTATATAGTATAGAATGTGGTGTAGAGCTGTATAGTGGTACATCATATAGAATATGGTGTATAGTGGTACATAGTATAGAATATGGTGTATAGAGGTACATAGTATAGAATATGGGGTATAGTGGTACATAGTATAGAATGTGTTGTGTAGTGGTACATAGTGGTACATAGTGTAGAATGTGGTGTAGTGTTACATAGTATAGAATGTGGTGTAGAGCTGTATAGTGGTACATAGTATTGATTATGGTGTATAGAGGTACATAGTATAGAAAATGGTGTATAGTGGTACATAGTATAGAATATGGTGTCTATACTATGTACCTATATACACCATATTCTATACTATTTACCTCTATACACCATATTCTATACTATATACCACTATTAAACATATTCTATACAATGTACCACTATACACCATATTCTATACTATATACAAGTATACAGCTCTACACCATATTCTATACTATGTACCACTATACACCATATTCTATACTATGAACCACTATACAGCTCTACACCATATTCTATACTATTTACCACATTACACCATATTCTATACTATGTAGCACTATACACCTCTACACCATGTTCTATGCTATGTACCACTATACAGCTCTATACCACATTCTATACTATGTACAACTGTACAGCTCTACACCATATTCTATACTATATACTGCTATAGACCACATTCTATACTAAGTACCACTATAAACCCTATCCAATACTATGTAGCACTATACACCACATTCTATACTATGTACCACTATTCAGCTCTACACCACATTCTATACTATGTGCCACTATACACCATATTCTATACTATGTACCTCTATACACCATTTTCTATACTATGTACCACTTTACAGCTCTACGCAACAATCTATACTATGTAACACTATACAGCTCTACACCACATTCTATACTATGTACCACTATACACCATATTCTATACTATGTACCACTATACACCATATTCTATACTAAGTACCATAATACACCACATTCTATACTATGTACCACTATACACCATATTCTAGACTATGTACCACCATACACCACATTCTAGACTATGTACCACTATACACCATATTGTATACTATGTGCCTCTATACACTATATTCTATACTTTGTACCACCATACACCACATTCTATACTATGTACTACTATACAGCTCTACACCACATTCTATACTATGTACCACTATACACCAAATTCTATACTATGTACCAATATACAGCTCTACACCATATTCTATACTATATACCACAATAGAGCTCTATACCATATTCTATACTATATACCACTTTACACCATATTCTATACTTTGTACCACTATACAGCTTTATACCACATTCTATACTATGTACCATTATACAGCTCTAAACACATTCTATACTATGTACCACTATACACCATATTCTATACTATGTACCACTATACAGCTCTACACCACATTCTATACTATGTACCACTATACAACATATTCTATACTATGTAAAACTATACAGCTCCACACCACATTCTATACAATGTACCACTATACAGCTCTACACCACATTCTATACTATGTACCACTATACTCCATATTCTATGTACCACTATACACCACATTCTAGGCTTTGTACCATTATACACCATATTCTATACTATGTAAATCTATACACCATATTCTATACTATGTACCTCTATACACCATATTCTATACTATATACCACTATACACCATATTCTATACTATATACCACTACACACCATATTCTATACTATATACCACTATACAACTCTACCCCATATTCTATACTATGTACCACTATACACCATTTTCTATACTTTGAACCACTTTACAGCTCTACACCACATTCTATACTGTATACAACTATACACCATATTCTATACTATATACCACTATACACCTCTACACCATATTCTATACTATATACTACTATACACCACATTCTATACTATGTACCACTATACACCATATTCTATACTATGTAACACTATACACCACATTCTATACTATGTACCATTATACAGCTCTACACTACATTCTATACTATGTACCACTATATACCACATTCCATACTATGTACCTCTATACAGCTCTAAACCATATTCTATACTATGTACCACTATACAGCATATTCTATACTATGTACCACTATTCACCACATTCTAGACTATGTACCACTATACACCATATTCTATACTTTATACCTCTATACACCATATTCTATACTATATACCACTATACACCACATCCTATACTATGTACCATTATACAGCTCTACACCACATTATATACTATGTACCACTATACACCATATTCTATACTATGTAACACTATACACCACATTCTATACTATATACCATTATACAGCTCTACACCACATTCTATACTATGTACCACTATATACCACATTCCACACTATGTACCTCTATACAGCTCTAAACCATATTCTATACTTTGTACCACTATACAGCATATTCTATACTATGTACCACTATACACCACATTCTAGAATATGTACCACTATACACCATATTCTATACTATGTACCACTATACACCATATTCTATACTATGTACCACTATACACCATATTCTACACTGTGTACCAATATACACCACATTCTATACTATGTACCATTATACACCATATTCTATACTATGTTCCACTATACAGCTCTTCACCACATTCTATACTATGTACCACTATATACCATATTCTATACTATGTACCACTATACAGCTCTACACCACATTCTATACTATGTACCACTATACACCATATTCTATGTACCACTATACACCACATTCTAGACTATGTACCACTATACACCATATTCTATAATATATACCTTTATACACCATATTCTATACTATTTACCTCTATACACCATATTCTATACATTGTACCACTATACACCATATTCTATACTTTATACAACTATACAGCTCTACCCAATATTCTATACTATGTATCACTATACACCATATTCTATAATATGAACCACTTCTAGAATGTGGTGTATAGTGGTACATAGTATAGAATATGGTGTACAGTGGTACATAGTATAGAATGTGGTGTAGAGATGTATAGTGGTACATAGTATAGAATATGGTGTAGAGCTGTATAGTAGTACATAGTATAGAATGTGGTATATAGTGGTACATAGTATAGAATATAGTGAAGAGCTGTATAGTGGCACATAGTATAGAATGTGGTGTAGAGCTGTATAGTGGTACATTGTATAGAATATGCTGTATAGTGGTATATAGTATAGAATATGGAGTAGAACTGTATAGTGGTTACATAGTATATAATATTGTGTATAGTGATACATAGTATAGAATATGGTGTAGCGCTATATAGAGGTACATAGTATAGAATATGGTGTATAGTGCAACATAGTATAGTATATGGTGTATAGTGATATATAGTATAGAATGTGGTGTAGAGCTGTATAGTGGTACATAATATAGAATATGGTGTATAGTGGTACAATGTATAGAATATGGTGTATAGAGGTACATAGTATAGAATATGGTGTATATTGGCACATAGTATAGATTGTGGTATATAGTGGTACATAGTGGTACATAGTATAGAATATGGTGTATAGAGGTACATAGTATAGAATATGGTGTATATTGGTACATAGTATATAATGTGGTGTATAGTGGTATATGGTGTAGAGATCTATAGTGGTACATAGTATAGAATGTAGTGAATAGTAGTACATAGTATAGAATATGGTGTAGAGCTGTATAGAGGTACATAGTATAGAATGTGGTGTAGAGCTGGATAGTGGTACATAGTATAGAATATGGTGTATAGTGGTACATAGTATAGAATATGGTGTATAGTGGTATATAGTATATAATATAGTGTAGACATGTATAGTGGTACATAGTATAGAATATGGTGTAGTACTGTATAGTGATACATAGTATAGAATATGGTGTAGAGCTTTATTGTGGTACATAGTATAGAATATTGTGTATAGTTTTACATTGTATAGAATATGGTGTATAGAGGTACATAGTATAGAATATGGTGTATAGTGGTACATAGTATAGAATATAGTGTATAGTGGTACATAGTATAGAATATGGTGTAAAGTGGTACATAGTATAGAATATGGTGTATAGAGGTACATAGTATAGAATATAGTGTATAGTGGTACATAGTATAGAATGTGGTGTATAGTGGTACATAGAATAGAATTTGGTGTAGAGCTGTATAGTGGTACATAGTATAGAATATGGTGTATAGAGGAACATAGTATAGAATGTTGTGTAGAGCTGTATAGTGGTATATAGTATAGAATGTGGTGTATAGTGTTACATATTATAGGATGTTGTATAAAGCTGTATAATGGTACATAGTATAGAATAGGGTGTATAGTGGTACATAGTATAGAATGTGGTGTAGAGCTGTATAGTGGTACATAGTATAGAATGTGTTGTAGAGCTGAATAGTTGTACATAGTATAGAATATGGTGTATAGAGGTACATAGTATAGAAAATGGTGTATAGTGGTATATAGTATAGAATGTGGTGTAGAGCTGTATAGTGGTACATAGTATAGAATGTGGTGTATAGTGGTACATATTATAGAATATAGTGTATAGAGGTACAAAGTATAGAATATGGTGTACAGTGGTACATAGTAAAGAATGTGGTGTATAGAGGTACATAGTATAGAATATTGTGTATAGAGGTACATAGTATAGAATATGATGTATAGTGGTACATAGTCTTGAATATGGTGTATAGTGGTACATAGTATAGAATGTGGTGTTGAGCTGTATTGTGTACATAGTATAGAATGTGGTGTATAGTGGTACATAGTATACAATTTGGTGTAGAGCTGTATAGTGGTACATAGTATAGAATATGGTGTATAGAGGAACATAGTATAGAATGTCGTGTAGAGCTGTATAGTGGTATATAGTATAGAATGTTGTTTATAGTGGTACATATTATAGAATGTTGTATAAAGCTGTATAATGGTACATAGTATAGAATAGGGTGTATAGTTGTACATTGTAGAGAATGTGGTGTAGAGCTGTACAGTGGTACAAAGTATAGAATGTGTTGTAGAGCTGAATAGTTGTACATTGTATAGAATATGGTGTATAGTGGTACATAGTATAGAATATGGTGTATAGAGGCACATAGTATAGAATATGGTGTATAGTGGTACATAGTATGGAATTCAGTGTATAGTGGTACATAGTATAGAATATGGTGTATTGTGGTACATTCTATAGAATATGTTGTATAGAGGTACATAGTATAGAATATGGTGTATATTGGTACATAGTATAGAATGTGGTGTATAGTGGTACATAGTATAGAATTTGGTGTAGAGCTACATAGTGGTACATAGTATAGAATGTGGTGTAGAGCTGTAAAGTGGTACATAGTATACAATATGGTGTATAGTGGTACATAGTATAGAATGTGTTGTAGAGCTGTATAGTGGTACATAGTATAGAATATAGTGTATAGTGGTGCATAGTATAGAATATGGTGTAGAGCTGTATAGTGGTATATAGTATAGAATAATGTGTAGTGTTGTATAGTGGTACATAGTGTAGAATATATTGTAGAGCTGTATTGTGGTACATAGTATAGAATATGGAGTATAGTAGAACATAGTATAGAATATGGTATATAGAGGAACATAATAAAGAATTTGGTGTAGAGCTGTACAGTGGTGCATAGTATAGAGTATTGTGTATAGTGATACATAGCATAGAATTTGGTGTAGAGCTGTATAGTTGTGCTGAGTAAAGAATATGGTGTATAGTGCTACATAGTATAGAATATGGTGTATAGTGGTATATAGTATAGAATGTGGTGTAGAGCTGTATAATGGTACATAGTATAGAATATGGTGTATAGTGGTATATAGTGTAGAATATTGTGTATAGAGGTACATAGTATAGAATATGGTGTACAGTGGTACATAGTATAGAACGTGGTGTATAGTGGTACATAGTGGTACAGAGTATAGAATGTGGCGTAGTGGTACATAGTATAGAATGTGGTGTATAGTGGTATATGTTGTAGAGCTGTATAGTGGTACATAGCATAGAAAGTGGTGTACAGTATTACATAGTACAGAATACGGTGTAGAGCTGTATAGTGGTACATAGTATAGAATGTGGTGTAGAGCTGTATAGTGGTACTTAGTATAGAATATGTTGTATAGTGGTACATAGTATAGAATATGCTTTATAGTAGTACATAGTATAGAATATGATGTAGAGCTGTATAGTGGTACATAGTATAGAATATGGTGTAGTGTTGTATAGTGGTACATAGTATAGAATGTGGTGTAGTGGTACATAGTATAGAATGTGGTGTATAGTAGTACATAGTATAGAATACGGTGTAGATCTGTATATTAGTACATAGTATAGAATATGGTGTAGTGTTGTATAGTAGTACATAGTATAGAATATGGTGTAGAGCTGTATAGTGGTACATAGTATAGAAAATGGTGTATAGTCAGAAAAAGTATAGAATGTTGTGTATAGTGGTACATAGTATAGAATATTGTGTAGAGTTGTATAGTGGTACATAGTATAGAATATGGTGTTGAGCTGTATAGTGGTACATAGTATAGAATATGGTGTATAGTTTGTGGTACATAGCATAAAATATGGTGTAGAGCAGTATAGTGATACATAGTATAGAATATGGTGTATAGTGGTACATGGTATAGATTATGGGGTAGAGCTGTATAGTGGTATATAGTATAGAATATGGTGTATAATGGTACATAGTATAGAATATGGTGTATAGTGGTACATAGTATAGAATATGGTGTATAGTGGTACATAGAATATGGTGTATTGTGGTACATTGTTTAGAATGTGGTTTAAAGCTGTATAGTGGTACATAGTATAGAATGTGGTGTATAGTGGTACATAATATAGAATGTGATGAAGAGCTGTATAGTGGTACATAGTATAGAACATGTTGTATAATGGTACATAGTATAGAATGTGGTGTAGAGCTGTATAATGGTACATAGTATAGAATGTGGTATAGAGCTGTATAGTGGTATATAGTATAGAATGTGGTACAGAGCTGTACAGTGGTACATGGCATAGAATATGGGGTAAAGCTGTTAAGTGGTATATAGTACAGAATATGGTGTAAAGTGGTACATAGTCTAGAATATGGTGTATAGTGGTATATAGTATAGAATATGGTGTATAGTGGTACATAGTATAGAATATGGTGTATAGTGGTACATTGTATAGAATGTTGTTTATAGTGGTACATAGTATAGAATATGGTGTATAGTGGTATATAGTATAGAACATGGTGTAGAGCTGAATATTGGTACATAGTATAAAATATGGTGTAGAGCTGTATAGTGGTACATAGTATAGAATGTGGTGTATAGTGTTACATAGTATAGAATATGGTTTATAGTGGTACATGGTATAGAATGTGGTGTATAGTAGTATATAGTATAGAATATGGTGTATAGCTGTACAGTGGTACATAGTATAGAATGTGGTGCAGAGCTGTATAGTGGTACATGGCATAGAATATGGGGTAGAGCTGTATAGTGGTATATAGAATAGAATATGATGTAAAGTGGTATATAGTCTAGAATATGTTGTATAGAGGTACATAGTATAGAATATTGTGTATAGAGGTACATAGTATAGAATATGTTGTATAGTGGTACATAGTATAGAATGTGATGTAGAGCTGTATAGTGGTACATAGTATAGAATATGGTATATAGAGGTACATAGTATAGAATTTGGTGTAGAGCTGTATAGTGGTGCATAGTATAGAGTATTGTGTAGAGTGATACATAGCATAGAATATGGTGTAGAGCTGTATAGTGGTGCAGAGCATAGAATATGGTGTATAGTGCTACATATTACAGAATATGGTGTATAGTGGTATATAGTATAGAATTTGGTGTAGAGCTGTATAGTGGTACATAGTATAGAATATGGTGTATAGTGGTACATAGTATAGAATATGGTGTATATAGGTACATAGTATAGAATATGGTGTATAGTGGTATATAGTTTAGAATATGGTGTATTGTGGTAAATTGTATAGAATATGGTGTATAGAGGTACATAGTACAGAATATGGTGTATAGAGGTAAATAGTATAGAATGTGGTGTATAGTGGTACATTGTATAGAATTTGGTGTAGAGCTGTATAGTGGTACATAGTATAGAATGTGGTACAGAGCTGTATAGTGGTACTTGGCATAGAATATGGGGTAGAGCTGTTAAGAGTTATATAGTGTAGAATATGGTGTAAAGTGGTACATAGTCTAGAATATGTTGTATAGTGGTATATAGTATAGAATATGGTGTCTAGTGGTACATAGTATAGAATATGGTGTATAGTGGTACATAGTATAGAATGTTGTTTATAGTGGTACATAGTATAGAATATGGTGTACAGTGGTATATAGTATAGAACATGGTGTAGAGCTGAATATTGGTATATAGTATAAAATATGGTGTAGAGCTGTATAGTGGTACATAGTATAGAATGTGGTGTATAGTGTTACATAGTATAGAATATGGTTTATAGTTGTACATAGTATAGAATGTGGTGTATAGTAGTATATAGTATAGAATATTGTGTAGAGCTGTACAGTGGTACATAGTATAGAATGTGGTGCAGAGCTGTATAGTGGTACATGGCATAGAATATGGGGTAGAGCTGTATAGTGGTATATAGTATAGAATATGGTGTAAAGTGGTACATAGTCTAGAATATGTTGTATAGAGGTACATAGTATAGAATATGGTGTATAGAGGTACATAGTATAGAATATGGTGTATAGTGGTACATAGTATAGAATGTGATGTAGAGCTGTATAGTGGTACATAGTATAGAATATGATGTATAGAGGTACATAGTATAGAATATGGTGTATAGAGGTACATAGTATAGAATATGGTGTATAGTGGTACATAGTATAGAATGTGGTGTATAGTGGTATATAGTGGTACATAGTATAGAATGTGGTGTAGTGGTACATAGTATAGAATGTGGTGTATAGTAGTACATAGTATAGAATATGGTGTAGAGCTGTATATTAGTACATAGTATAGAATATGGTGTAGTGTTGTATAGTGGTACATAATATAGAATATGGTGTAGAGTTGTATAGTGGTACATAGTATAGAAAATGGTGTATAGAGGGAAAAAGTATAGAATGTGGTGTATAGTGGTACATAGTATAGAATATAGTGTATAAAGACACATAGTATAGAATATGGTGTATAGTGGTACATAGTATAGAATGTGGTGTATAGTATTACATAGTATAGAATATGGTGTATAGTGGTACATAGTATAGAATGTGGTGTAGAGCTGAATAGTGGTACATAGTTAAGAATATGGTGTATAGTGGTACATAGTATAGAATATGGTGTAGAGCTGTATAGTGGTACATAGTATAGAATGTGGTGTATAGTGTTACATACTATAGAATATGGTGTATAGAGGTATTTAGTATAGAATGTGGTCTATAGTAGTATATAGTATAGAATGTGTTGTAGAGCTTTATAGTGGTACATAGCATAGAATATAGTGTAGAGGTTTATAGTGGTACATAGTATAGAATATGGTGTATAGTGGTAAATAGTATAGAATATGGTGTAGAGCTTTATAGTGGTTCATAGTATAGAATATGGTTTATAGTGGTATATACATAGTACAGAATATGGGGTAGAGCTGTATAGTTGTATATCATATAGAATATGGTGTATAGTTGTACATTGTACAGAATATGGTTAATAGTGGTATATAGTATAGAATATGGTGTATAGAGGTAAATAGTATAGAATATGGTGTATAGTGGTACATAGTATAGAATGTGGTGAAGAGCTGTATAATGGTACATAGTATAGGATGTGGTGTATAGTGGTATATAGTATAGAATATGGTGTATAGAGGTACATAGTATAGAATATGGTGTATAGAAGTACATAGTCTAGAATGTGGTGTATAGTGGTATATAGTATAGAATGTGGTGTAGAGCTGTACAGTGGTACATCGTATAGAATATGGTGTATAGTGGTACATAGTATAGAATATGGTATATACAGGTACATAGTATAGAATATGGGGTATAGTGGTACATAGTATAGAATGCAGTGTATAGTGGTACATAGTGGTACATAGTATAGAATGTGGTGTAGTGGTACATAGTATAGAATGTGGTGTATAGTGGTACATAGTATGTAATATGGTGTATAGAGGTACATAGTATAGAATATGGTGTATAGTGTTACATAGTCTAGAATATGGTGTATAGTGGTACACAGAATATGATGTATAGCGGTACATAGTATAGAATGTGGTGTAGAGCTGAATAGTGGTACATAGTATAGAATATGGTGTATAGTGGTACATAATATAGAATATGGTGTAGAGCTGTATAGTGGTACATAGTATATAATGTGGTGTATAGTGCTACATACTATAGAATATGGTGTATAGAGGTATTTAGTATAGAATGTGGTCTATAGTAGTATATAGTATAGAATGTGTTGAAGAGCTTTATAGTGGTACATAGCATAGAATATAGTGTAGAGGTTTATAGTGGTACATAGTAAAGAATATGGTGTAGAGCTGTATAATGGTACATAGTATAGGATGTGGTGTATAGTGGTATATAGTATAGAATATGGTGTATAGAGGTACATAGTATACAATATGGTGTATAGTAGTACATTGTCTAGAATGTGGTGTATAGTGGTATATAATATAGAATGTGATGTAGAGCTGTATAGTGGTACATAGTTTAGAATATGGTGTAAAGTGGTACATAGTATAGAATATGGTGTATAGTGGTACATAGTATAGAATATGGTGTATAGTGGTACATAGTATAGAATATGGTGTATAGTTGTACATAGTATTGAATATGGTGTATTGTGGTACATAGTATAGAATATGGTTTATAGTGGTACATAGTATAGAATATGGTGTATAGAGGTACATAGTATAGAATATGGTGTATAGCGTTACATAGTATAGAATGTGGTGTATAGTGGTACATAGTATAGAATTTGGGGTAGAGCTGTATAGTGGTACATAGTATAAAATAACGTGTATAGAGGAACATAGCATAGAATTTGGTATAGAGCTGAATAGTGGTACATAGTATAGAATGTGGTGTATAGTGGTACATAGTATAGAAAGTGGTATAAAGCTGTATAATGGTACATAGTATAGAATATAGTGTATAGAGGCACATAGTATAGAATATGGTGTATAGTGGTACATAGTATATTATATGGTGTATAGAGGTACATAGTATAGAATATGGTGTATAGAGGTACATCGTCTAGAATATGGTGTATAGTATTACATAGTATGGAATATGGTGTATAGTGGTACATAGTATAGAATGTGGTGTAGAGCGGTATAGTGGTACATAGTATAGAATGTGGTGTATAGTGCTAAATACTATAGAATATTGTGTATAGAGGTACTTAGTATAGAATGTGGTCTATAGTAGTATATAGTATAGAATATGGTGTATAGCTGTATAGTTGCACATAGTATAGAATGTGGTATAGAGCTGTATAGTGGTACATAACACAGAATATAGTGTAGAGGTTTATAGTGGTACATAGTATAGAATATGGTGTATAGTGGTAAATAGTATAGAATATGGTGTAGAGCTGTATAGTGGTTCATAGTATAGAATATGGTGTATAGTGGTATATACATAGTACACAATATGGGGTAGAGTTGTATTGTGGTACATAGTATAGAATATGGTGTATAGTGGTACATAGTATAGAATATGGTGTATAGAGGTACATAGTATAGAAAATAGTGTATAGTGGTACATAGTATGGAATACGGTGTATAGTGGTACATAGTATAGAATATGGTGTAATGTGGTACATTGTATAGAATATTGTATATAGAGGTACAAAGTATAGAATATGGTATATAGTGGTACATAGTATAGAATATGGTGTATAGTGGTACAGAGTAAAGAAAATGGGGTAGAGCTGTATAGTTGTATATAGTATAGAATATGGTGAATAGTGGTGCATTGTATAGAATATGGTGTATAGAGGTACATAGAATAGAATGTGGTGTATAGTGGTACATAGTATAGAATATGGTGTAAAGTGGTACATAGTATAGAATATGTTGTATAATGGTACATGGTATAGAATATGGTGTAGACCTGTATAGTGATACATAGTATAGAATATGGTGTAGTGCTGTACAATGGTACATAGTATAGAATATGGTGAAGAGCTGTATTGTGGTACATAGTATAGAATATGGTGTATAGTGGTACATAGTATAGAATATGGTGTATTGTGGTACATAGTATAGAATATGGTTTATAGTGGTACATAGTATAGAATATGGTGTATAGAGGTACATAGTATAGAATATGGTGTATAGCGTTACATAGTATAGAATGTGGTGTATAGTGGTACATTGTATAGACTTTGGTGTAGAGCTGTATATTGGTACATAGCATAAAATAACGTGTATAGAGGAACATAGCATAGAATTTGGTATAGAGCTGTATAGTGGTACATAGTATAGAATGTGGTGTATAGAGGTACATAGTATAGAAAGTGGTATAAAGCTGTATAATGGTACATAGTATAGAATATAGTGTATAGAGGCACACAGTATAGAATATGGTGTATAGTGGTACATAGTATAGAATGTGGTGTATAGTATTACATAGTATAGAATATGGTGTATAGTGGTACATAGTATAGAATGTGGTGTAGAGCTGTATAGTGGTACATAGTATAGAATGTGGTGTATAGTGCTAAATACTATATAATATTGTGTATAGAGGTACTTAGTATAGAATGTGGTCTATAGCAGTATATAGTATAGAATATGGTGTAGAGCTGAATAGTTGTACATAGTATAGAATGTGGTATAGAGCTGTATAGTGGTACATAACACAGAATATAGTGTAGAGGTTTATAGCGGTACATAGTATAGAATATGGTGTATAGTGGTAAATAGTATAGAATATGTTGTAGAGCTGTATAGTGGTTCATAGTATAGAATATGGTGTATAGTGGTATATACATAGTACAGAATATGGGGTAGAGCTGTATAGTTGTTTATCTTATAGAATATGGTGTATTGGTACATTGTATAGAATATGGTTAATAGTGGTATATATTATAGAATATGGTGTATAGATGTAAATAGTATAGATTATGGTGTATAGTGGTACATAGTATAGAATGTGGTGAAGAGCTGTATAATGGTACATAGTATAGGATGTGGTGTATAGTAGTACATAGTCTAGAATATGGTGTCTAGAGGTACATAGTATAGAATATGGGGTATAGTGGTACATAGTATAGAATGTGGTGTATAGTGGTACATAGTGGTACATAGTATAGAATGTGGTGTAGTGGTACATAGTAGAGAATGTGGTGTATAGTGTTGAATGGTGTAAAGCTGTATAGTGGTACATAGTGTAGAATGTGGTGTATAGTAGTACATCGTATAGAATACGGTGTAGAGCTGTACAGTGGTACATAGTATAGAATGTGGTGTAGAGCTGTATAGTGGTACATAGTATTGAATATGGTGTATAGAGGTACATAGTATAGAATGTGTTGTAGAGCTGTATAGTGGTACATAGTATAGAATATGGTGTATAGTGGTACATAGTATAGAATATGGTGTATAGTGGTACATAGTATAGAATATGGTGTAGAGCTGTATTGTTGTACATAGTATAGAATATGGTGTATAGTGGTACATAGTATAGAATATGGTGTATAGAGGTACATAGTATAGAATATGGTGTATAGTGGTACATAGTGTGGAATACGGTGTATAGTGGTACATTGTATAGAATAAGGTGTATTGTGGTACATTGTATAGAATATGGTGTATAGAGGTACATAGTATAGAATATGGTGTAAAGTGGTACATATTATATAATGTGGTGTATAGTGGTACATAGTATAGAATTTGGTGTAGAGCTGTATAGTGGTACATTGTATAGAATGTGGTGTAGAGCTGTATAGTGGTACATAGTACAGAATATGGTGTATAGCAGTACATAGTATAGAATGTGTTGTAGAGCTTTATAGTGTTACATAGTATAGAATAAGGTGTATAGTGGTACATAGTATAGAATATGGTGTATAGTGATACATAGTATAGATTATTGTGTAGAGCTGTATAGTGGTACATAGTATAGAATATGGTGTAGTGTTGTATAGTGGTACATAGTATAGATTATGGTGTAGAGCTGTATTGTGGTACATATTATAGAATATAGTGTATAGTGGTACATAGTATAGAATATGGTATATAGAGGTACATAGTATAAAATTTGGTGTAGAGCTGTATAGTGGTGAGGAGTGTAGAATATGGTGTATAGTGCTACATAGTATAGAATATGGTGTATAGTGTTATATAGTACAGAATGTGGTGTAGAGCTGTATAGTGGTACATAGTATAGAATGTGGTGTATAGAGGTACATAGTATAAAAAGTGGTATAAAGCTGTATAATGGTACATAGTATAGAATATAGTGTATAGAGGCGCACAGTATAGAATATGGTGTATAGTGGTACATAGTATAGAATGTGGTGTATAGTATTACATAGTATAGAATATGGTGTATAGTGGTACATAGTATAGAATGTGGTGTAGAGCTGTATAGTGGTACATAGTATAGAATGTGGTGTATAGTGCTAAATACTATAGAATATTGTGTATAGAGGTACTTAGTATAGAATGTGGTTTATAGCAGTATATAGTATAGAATATGGTGTAGAGCTGAATAGTTGTACATAGTATAGAATGTGGTATAGAGCTGTATAGTGGTACATAACACAGAATATAGTGTAGAGGTTCATAGCGGTACATAGTATAGAATATGGTGTATAGTGGTAAATAGTATAGAATATGGTGTAGAGCTGTATAGTGGTTCATAGTATAGAATATGGTGTATAGTTGTAGAGCTGTATATTTGTACATAGTATAGAATATGGTGTATAGTGGTAAATAGTATAGAATATGGTGTATAGTGGTACATAGTATAGAATATGGTGTTGAGCTGTATAGTGGTACATAGTATAGAATATGGTGTAGTGTTGTATAGTGGTACAAAGTATACAATATGGTGTAGAGCTGTATTGTGGTACATATTTTAGAATATGGTGTTTAGTGGTACATAGTATAGAATATGGTATATAGAGGTACATAGTATAGAATTTGGTGTAGAGATGTATAGTGGTGCATAGTATAGAGTATTGTGTATAGTGATACATAGCATAGAATATGGTGTAGAGCTGTATAGTGGTGCAGAGTGTAGAATATGGTGTATAGTGCTACATAGTATAGAATATGATATATAGTGTCATATAGTATAGAATGTGGTGTAGAGCTGTATAGTGGTACATAGTATAGAATATGGTGTATAGTGGTACATAGTATAGAATATGGTGTATACAGGTACATAGTCCAGATTATGGTGTACAATGGTACATAGTATAGAATGTGATGTAGAGCTGTATAGTGGTACATAGAATAGAATATGATGTATAGTGGTACATAGTATAGAATGTGGTGTAGAGCTGTATAATGGTACATAGTATTGAATTTGGTATAGAACTGTATAGCGGTACATAGTATAGAATATGGTGTATAGTGGAAAACAGTATAGAATATGGTGTATAGAGGTACATAGTATAGAATATGGTGTGTTTAGTGGTACATAGTATAGAATACGGTGTTTAGTGGTACATAGTATAGAATATGGTGTATTGTGACACATAGTATAGAATATGGTGTACAGTGGTATATAGTATAGAATATTGTGTATAGAGGTACATAGTATAGAATTTGGTGTATAGAGAAACATAGTATAGAATGTGGTGTAGAGATTTATAGTGGTACATAGTATAGAATTTGGTGTATTGTGGTACATTGTATAGAATGTGGTGTAGAGCTGTATAGTGGTACATAGTATAGAATGTGGTGTATAGAGGAACATAGTATAGAATGTGGTGTAGAGCTGTATAGTGGAACATAGTATAGAGTGTGGTGTATAGTGGTATATAGTATAGAATGTGGTATAAAGCTGTACAATTGTACATAGTATAGAATGTGGTGTATAGTGGTACATAGTATAGAATATAGTGTATAGTGGTACATAGTATAGAATATGGTGTATAGTGGTACAGAGTATAGAATGTGGTGTATAGTGGTACATAGTATAGAATATAGTGTATAGTGGTACATAGTATAGAATATGGTGTATAGTGGTACATAGTATAGAATATGGTGTATAGTGGTACATAGTATAGAATATGGTGTAGTGCTGTATAGTGGTACATAGTATAGAATATGGTGAACTGTGGTACATTGTGTAGAATATGGTGTATAGTGGTACGTAGTATAGAATATGGTGTATAGTGGTACATAGTATAGAATGTGGTATAGCGGTACATAGTATAGAATGTGGTGTATAGATGTATATGGTTTAGAGCTGTATAGTGGTACATAGTATAGAATGTGGTGTATAGTAGTACATAGTATAGAATACGGTGTAGAGCTGTATAGTGGTACATAGTATAGAATGTGGTGTAGAGCTGTATAGTGGTACATAGTATAGAATATGGTGTATAGTAGTACATAGTATAGAATGTGTTGTAGAGCTGTATATTGGTACATAGTATAGAATATGGTGTATAGTGGTAAATAGTATAGAATATGGTGTATAGTGGTACATAGTATAGAATATGGTGTAGTGTTGTATAGTGGTACAAAGTATACAATATGGTGTAGAGCTGTATTGTGGTACATATTATAGAATATGGTGTATAGTGGT
>JAUIMM010003021.1:0-43362 GCA_031769625.1 Taudactylus pleione
TTAATTATGGTGCGTACACATGGGACAATTGACAATGATAACTATATCGTTGTTCGATTCCCCGGGTGCTCTGTACTATCGATATCGATCATCCAGCACACCATGTACCCACCAATGACTATAACGACCCGCGATCAACGATAGTAACCTGGTCGATATCGACCAGGTTGGCTTGCATGCACAGACGATGGTCGATATTGATATCGACCATATGTGCCAGCGCATCGCAGGTGGTTCGTGGCCGAAAACTGCACGATATGAACGATAACGATATGATCGATATCGTTCATATTGTCCATTTAAGTCGTACTGTGTGTACACAGCTTAATAAAACCAAACGATTTTGTAATGTAAGCAAATTAATATGTTCATTATTTTCAGATATTTTGTAGAACTGAAGTCACTTGATCATAAATACATTTCTAAATATATAAAATTACATTAGATTATGTGATATGAAAACTAGCACAGCTAGTGGCTGAAAACCAGTAAATATGTACAGTACATTCCTGCTGCCAGGCAACTAATAACTGACTGTACTGTACCCAGCAATGACATTTATATCCCGGCTGAGTGACATCACAACTTCTATTTATGATGTAAGTCAGTCACATGATCAGCCTAGGCATAACTGACACATTTCAACACACTTGCATTTTGTAAGAATATGGGAATGCATGTTGTGCTTATTAAACTGTCATATAGTATGTTTACAATTTTTAAATATTTCTGGACAATGACTGACTGGTGGGAATCCAAATAAGTTTTCCAGAGGCTTCCAGTCTTGTGCCAGCAGTGCTCTGACCTCACCTCCCCAAATACTAATGTAAGAAAACCAGTATAGTATGTAGTTGTACCAATGAAAAAAAACATAAAGAAATAGACATTTGTGATACCCTTTATACACAGACCTCCGCCTATTCATCTCATCCTTCCTCTTAGATTTACCCTATGGGACTACTGCTCTAAGGCAGTGGTTCTCAAACTCAGTCCTCAGGACCCCAAACAGTTCACGTTTTCCAGGTCACCCAGCAGGAGCACAGACGTAGTCATTACTCACCGACACATTTTAAAAGATCCACAGGTGGAGCTAATTATTTAATTTGTGATTCTGTGAGAACTGGCAAACATGCACTGGTTGGAGTCCTGAGGACCAAGTTGAGAACCTGTGCTCTAGGGTGTATGGGCTTCTCCCTAACATTCCTCTCATGGTTCCTCTGTGGAACAATAGAGTCTGCACTCCCCGTTGCTTCCCCTAAACGCTACCTGCCTGTCACTCACACTGAGAAGAAAGAATTGCAGCGTGCAACTACGGTAATGTACCTTGACGCATGCACTGTGCAACTCAGACACATGTGCAGTGGCAAAAAAATTGCTCCATTTGCGAAAACATCAGCATAACGTACAACTCTGAATCAGGCACAATAATAATAACAACAAAACTATCTTTTGCTCACACTATAAGTAAATCTCATGGCTTTAGCAAGGTCCCATATCCAAAAATTATAATGGGCAATGCACACAGCAAATTACCATACAACTGAATTTGTGATAAACACCGAGGGGATGTAATTTCAATTGCTCAATAGGCTGAGCTCTAGTTACTAAGGCACACCATCCTATTGAATATTAAACCCCTATTCACACGTTGCTAGTAGGAATATAGATAAGGATGCTGCAACATTACTACATATGGCAAAGATTAATAATGTCTGCCCCTCCATGACTGAGAACTGCTAATGACATTTTCAAATGCCAAGAGACTGTGAAAGTCTGAGGTGTTTTGTATTTTCCTTGTTTAAGGCAGTAGAGTCAGCGCCGATCAGAATATAATTGCAAGAGACAATGTTAGATGATGCTCTCCTGACACTTACACTGCACTGACTGACAACGAAGCGAAAGTTGCAAAGTTGTCAACCATCATCGCCATGCATGTCAGTGATCAGGGAATTTATAAAGAAAGGAAGGATTCGGGAAACAAGACTCCCAACAGTAACATTTACACAGCATGCAAATTAACCTGTCATACAGTGGAACTGATAATGGAAGCAATATTTAACTTGGAAGTACAATTTAGGTTGAGCAAGATGAGTGTTTATTAAAGTGCCACAATAAAAATTAAAAAAAAGCTCATTAAGGCCATACAAATCCATGATCTCACAATCTTTCTCTTCCTCTGTAATCCACATGTTCTAGCCATTTTCTCCAGAACAAATTAAGGGCCTGATTCAGAGCTGAACGCTCTGACCAGAGCGCTCGCTCTGAATCAGGGAGCTCCTCCATGAAAATGGAGCGGCTCCCTGGCCGCTCGTATAGCTGTGGGTGACCACCCACAGCATATGCGAGTGGCCAAAAAGATGGTCGCGATGGTCTTGACCATCGCGACCATCGGACTTGCGATGGAGACCCTGCGGTAGGGTCTCCCTGCCACAAGCGCTGGAGTGATTTTGGCTCTATCAGAGCCAAAATCACTCCCACTGTCATCACTAGTGATGTCAGTGAGGCCGGCTTGGGAACGCCTCCATCTGGGAGGCACGTCCCCGGCACGCCCACCAAAGAGGTCGTGCTGTCAATCAACATCGACAGCACACCCCCTTTGGTGCGAGAGTCGGAGTGATGGAAAGCCCGTCGCTCCCCGGGTCTCGCGCATGCGGGAGTGGGGAACATCGACCCGCTTGAGAGCGTACTGCTGCCCGCGAGCAGGTCTGAATGACCCCCTAAGTGTATGACAAGGTCAGAGACAAAATCAAAAGACCAAGACCAAGGAAAATAGAGTGTGGATAACAGTGCCAAGGGCAAGACATTGCACTTTCTCATTTGTGCTCTTCAAACACATGCTTTCTTCTTCGTATTATCATGTCATACTTACTGGAACATCTGGGAAACTCCCAACTGTAGACCACTGTACTCCCAGGAGAATAGTTGTCCCTCCCACATCCCACACACTTTCTAGTAAAATTAGCAGGACAGGGAGCATAATGATGCAAATCGTGGGCTGGTACCATAGCCCAGGGTGCAAAGCCCTGGGGCAGCACAACTCCTGCTTGCCCCAGCCAAACTGCGCTGTCAATATCTTATGGCCGGTGCGATGGCTATGCAAGTGGCCAGGTGCTCCGGTGTCAGTCTATCCCTGCTACCTCCTCACCTGTCGCTACATATAAATATATACAAATATATATATATATATATATATATACAGTCAGGTGCATAAATATTGGGACATTGACAGAATTTTCATATTTTGGCCTCTATTCACCACCACAATGGCTTTGAAATGAAACAAACAAGATGTGCTTTAACTGCAGACTTTCAGATTTAATTTGAGGGTAATTACATCCAAATCAGGTGAACGGTGTAGGAATTACAACGGTTTCTATATGTGCCTCCCACTTTTTAAGGGGCCAAAAGTAATGGGACTATCAACTCAAAAGCTATTTCATGGACAGGTGTGGGCTATTCCCTCGTTATTTCATTATCAATTAAGCAGGTAAAAGGTCTGGAGTTGATTCTAGGTGTGACATTTGCATTTGGAATCAGTTGCTGTCGACTCTCAATATGAGATCCAAAGAGCTGTCACTATTAGTGAAGCAAGCCATCATTAGGCAGAAAAATCAAAACAAACCCATCAGAGAGATAGCAAAAACATTAGGTGTGTCCAAATCAACTGTTTGGAACATTCTTAAAAAGAAAGAACGCACCGGAGAGCTCAGCAACACCAAAAGACCCGGAAGACCACGGAAAACAACTGTGGTGGATGACAGGAGAATTATTTCCCTGGTGAAGAAAAACCCCTTCACAACAGTTGGCCAAATCAAGAACACTCTCCAGGAGGTAGGTGTATATGTGTCAAAGTCAACAATCAAGAGAAGACTTCACAAGAGTGAATATAGAGGGTTCACCACAAGATGTAAACAATTGGTGAGCCACAAAAACAGGAAGACCAGATTAGAGTTTGCCAAACAACATCTAAAAAAGCCATTACAGTTCTGGAACAACATCCTATGGACAGATGAGACAAAGATCAACTTGTACCAGAGTTATGGGAAGAGAAGAGTATGGAGAAGGAAAGGAACTGCTCATGATCCAAAACATACCACCTCATCAGTGAAGCATGGTGGTGGTAGTGTCATGGCGTGGGCATGTATGACTGCCAATGGAACTGGATCCCTTGTATTTATTGATGATGTGACTGCTGACAAAAGCAGCAGAATGAATTCTGAAGTGTTTCGGGCAATGTTATATGCTCATATTCAGTCAAATGCTTCAGAACTCATTGGACGGCGCTTCACAGTGCAGATGGACAATGACCCGAATCATACTGCAAAAGCAACCAAAGAGTTTTTTAAGGCTAAAAAGTGGAATGTTATGCAATGGCCAAGTCAATCCCCTGACCTGAATCCGATTGAGCATGCATTTCACTTGATGAAGACAAAACTGAAGGGAAAATGTCCCAAGAACAAGGAAGGAACTGGACATTTGCAGTAGAGGCCTGGCAGAGCATCGCCAGGGATGAAACCCAGCGTCTGGTGATGTCTATGCATTCCAGACTTCAGGCTGTAAATGCCTGCAAAGGATTTGCAACAAAGTATTAAAAAGTGAAAGTTAGATTTAGGATTGTTTAGTTTGTCCCATTACTTTTGGCGCTTTAAAAAGTGGGAGGCACTATAACAACCGTTGTAATTCCTACACCGTTCACCTGATTTGGATGTAATTACCCTCAAATTAAATCTGAAAGTCTGCAGTTAAAGCACATATTGTTTATTTCATTTCAAAGCCATTGTGGTGGTGAATAGAGGCCAAAATATGAAAATTCTGTCAATGTCACAATATTTATGCACCTGACTGTATACCGTGTTTCCCCGATAATAAGACACTGTCTTATTTTTTTTTTGGTTCCAAAAAACACCATAGGGCTTATTTTCGGGGTAGGTCTTATTTTAACTAACATTGACAGCCCCTTATGCAGGCCCCCCTGTAGCAGTACCCCTTATGCAGGCCCCCCCTGTAGCAGTGCCCCTTATGCTGCCTCCCTTGTGTAGCAGTGCCCCTTATGCAGGCCCCCCCCCGTAGCAGTGCCCCTTATGCTGCCTCCCTTGTGTAGCAGTGCCCCTTATGCAGGCCCACCCCTGTAGCAGTGCCCCTTATGCAGCCTTCCTTGTGTAGCAGTGCCCCTTATGCAGGCCCCCCCTGTAGCAGTGTCCTTTATGCAGGCCCCCTTATTGCAGTGCAAGTACGGTACTTACCTGAGTCACCGCCGTCCGGGATGTCCCTTTCACTTGCGCGCTGACTGGATCTAATATGATCCAGCAGGCGCGGCCGCACAGGATCCTCAGCGCGCGGGTGACGTCATGACGTCACCCGCACACTGCATGACTGGGAACGCTGGTCTCTGCAGCATTCCCAGCTCAAAAAGAAAAAAAGGTAGGTCTCATTTTCGGGGTAGGGCTTATTTTAGACCGGGCTACAAAAGTAAGGGTAGAGCTTATTTTCAGGGTAGGTCTTATTATCGGGGAAACACGGTACATATATATATATACAGTATATATATACACTGAGATGCCAAAAGTAATGACTAGCAGCATGTAAAGGTAATGGTAGGTAGTGCCACTGTATTGTGATGTCTTGGAAATGCCCACACCTGCATCAGTTGTAATCTCACATCTCGTGAATCAGTCTGAACACTGGCTAGGCTGCTCATGGCAAGGCAACATGAATTATCAGAAATTGAACGGGGCATGATAGTGGGTGCCCGACGGATGGGACATTACCACCCACCATGGACAGCGAAGTGGCCAAACATGGGTGTTTAGTGATCATGACCAGAGACTTCTGGCCAGAATTGTCCATGGAACAGACAAGCGACACTGGCTCAAATCACATCCACATTCAATGCATATCCAGTAGGTCAGTGCAGTGTTCTTTAGCTTCCATGAGATATGGGAACTGAAGACTCACCAGAGTGCCCTTGTTAACACTACAACACCATACACAGCATCTTAGCTGGGCTCGTGATG
Organism: Taudactylus pleione; assembly: GCA_031769625.1. Classification (NCBI taxonomy): domain Eukaryota; kingdom Metazoa; phylum Chordata; class Amphibia; order Anura; family Myobatrachidae; genus Taudactylus; species Taudactylus pleione. Next base: position 6,015 of record JAUIMM010003021.1, read on the forward strand.
TTGCTAATTGGTCCCTGGAGGACTGGCGTGGTGTAGTCTGATAAGTCACAGTTCTAGTTGTTTTGGGTTCATGGTAGGGTTTGGGTGTGGTGCAGACCCCATGAGGCCATGGACTCCAATTGTCAACAAGGCACTATGCAGGCTGGTGGTGGCTCCATCTTTATGTGGAGTGTGTTTACATGGCATGGGTTGGGTCCGCTCGTCTGTCTGAGCACATCATTGTCCGGTAACTGCCATGTTGCATTGCTTGATGACCATTTGCAGCCCTTCATGGACTTCATGTACCCCCACAACAACGGTAGATCCCAGTGGAATAATGCACTGTGTCATTTGCCCAAGTTGTCCAAAATTGATTAGAGAAGCATTGTGGAGAGTTCTGATGAATTTTGTGGCCATCAACTTTGCCCGACATGAACCCAATCAAGCATTTATGGGATGTGGTGGAGAGGTCCATTCCCACCAAAAGATCCTGCACCTACAAATATAAGGGAGCAGTGGGAAGCTATCCTGATGACATGGGTCAACATCTCTCCAGAGATCTTCCGTCAACTTGTGGAATCGATACCACGTCGATTTGAAGTACTTTGCCAGGCTAGAGGAGGTCCTACACAATACTAGACATCTATCCCATGACTTTTGGCACTTCAGTGTATATTATATATAAGCAGAAAAGTTCTGCACTCTCATCTATCAATGACATCGGCCAGTTAGGGGTGCTCCTCAGTAGGTGCCAACATCAGCAGCCACAATATAAAATATAGGATCCAGAGTCTGGAAGGAGGGCACACACCACATCACTGATAATAATTAGCTTGTTTATTTAAGCACTGTTCAAACTTCAGCCGAGCAAAGTCGATATTTCAATTCCACATGAATCTTCGTCAGCATGGCTAAAAGATACATTATAGCAGCAAAGATACAACATCACAGCACAGATCACAGTGCCACCACCCAGGCCACCACATTTATACTGAGAAACATGTGCAGGCAATTAAAAACAGGACGTGACATCAGAAGCAGTCACTATAGCAAAATCTTACCACAACATTTACATATATCTGGTCCTCATAGTGGTCATGTATTCAGCCCCAACAATATAAACAATAAAGGGCAGCCAACCATCTCAGAAAAGAAAAATCACTGAGGAGTATAGAAGAAACGGAGCAGCTGCGAACTGGAAGTAGAAGACCGTGGACTACATGGACACAGGGGTTTGTGTGCACCTCGTACCCTGTACCCACTATAGATATGCCACTGCCCTTCTGATATAAAGGGCAAAGCGAAAATAACAATGATTGTGGGGGCTTTTCTCACTTTGATATAAATATGCCCCATACAGTAGATATCGTATGTTGTGATGAATTACAGTAAAAAGTATTTTACTGCATTTTTTATTTGGTTTTATACTGATGTAATAATCATACACTTACAAATCTGTTTCACGACTTCACTGATAATTAGATACTGTCATATCCACTGCAAATCTTCTTGCACAAAAATATATTAGAATAAGAGCAAATAAGAATCAGTAATACTAAAATAAACTGATTCTAAGCAAAGCACTAAAAGCAGGAAAAGCTGGACGCTGGTATTATCGCATTAGAAAAAAAAGTTACTTAAGCTCCGAAAATAATCATCATTTCTCAATACAAGTCATTTTGTTCCATGTCATCATTACTTACCATAACGGGAAGAGACCAAGCCTAGCAATTACGAACACCATAGCAAACACGACAAACAGGAGGTCGCACAGTTTTTGACACTTGGAATAATTTGCCATTTTGGCAGCCTAGGAAATAAAAGAAGAGAAATTGTAACCTGACTGTAAGCTGCAACATGTTATCAACCAATTACATATTCTTATTTCCGTCTTGCAAATTATTTTTGTGCATAAGAATTAAGAAAAAAAAAACAAAACACTGGGTCTGATTCAGCAGCGTACACAATAGCGATTCCGAACGCAGTAGAACGATTGCCATTGCGCATGTTTACAAGCCGCACTACGGAGGCACAAAGGAATCCATTGCAGAGTGACAGGCTGTCAGCAGTTGGGGGTGGTGACGGGGGAGTGGTCAGACAAACCACAGGCGTGCTTGTCCATTTGATGCTGTTTCATGGGCGCGCATAAATTAGACATTTGGATTGCTTGTGCATCATGAGAGCGCTCTGCGTGCGACAAGGCTTGCAGTTTCTGCGGGTGAAGGAAGCAACAGACACCATACACCCAGAGTCCCGTCACAGCAGCGCTTTTACAAGCAGTCGGAGCAGACGGACAGAAGAAGGAACCAGCCAGCGTCAAGCGCAGCAACAAATGGAAGGTAGCAATAGGGACAGTTAGAATACATCACAGGCTGCTACCACCAGAGCAGTTTTAGAGCTGGCACAATCGGAACCCTGCACAAAGTTAGATACGGACTGTTCACATTAGCAAAAGTGGCTATTCAAACATTTTATATAATAACCAATTTTACATCCCACAGGTATTGCGCTTTTATTCTTATTTATATATTTTTAAAGTGCTCAATTATTGTCATATTATCAGTGTCTGTGACTGGTCAGAGCTGCTGTAAGTGCTGTGTGACGCCGGCATGTTTCGATGGTACCGATGTTTACGCAGAAAAGTGAGGTTGGACGGATATGAGAAAGCAGCAGTGGGCGTCCCTATGCTGGCAGAGCTTTGGCAGGCATTAGCAAATTTTAGCAGCTGCGTTCCATACGAAATCGCAGCTGCGATTGCAATTGCGATCTGTACTGAATGAGGCCCACAGTTCCAACTCAGAGATTTTGTTTTGCTTTAGTCAAGTCAGATCACAGCAGGAGGGAAGAGTTCTAAATGCATCATAAGTGGCATAACATGGATGCTCACATTTATTAAACTGGCCCCTAAGAATTAGACAGTGAAAAGAGCAGGGTAGTCTACAGGACTTTGGCCCTCATTCAGAGCCACTCGCTAGCGCAGTACGCTCGTTCCGAGCGATGTTCGCACATCTGCGCATGTGTACGGTTTTTAGTACGCATGCGCGAACCAGTCAGTGCGGCCGAAAAACATTTGTACGCAATATAGCGAGTGCCTGCTATTTTGAGTGACAGAATGAGGCGTATGTGGGTGATAACAGGGGAAGGTGCTTGAAAACGGGGAGTGGAGATCCGTTCGCAGGCGTGCTTAAAGGTCAAAACGGGCGTTTTATGGGTGTGCCTAATTAACATAGCAGCGTCAATGACCACGTCGCTTGGTTTTTTTAAACTCAGAACTGCTCGCAAAATAGCGGTTGAAAAAACCAACCACAAGAATAGCGAGCAGTTCATATCCTGTTCGATGTACTCGATTAATCTAATAAATAGCGGACATGACGTATGGTGCGAGCGGCCAGGGGGCGTTTTTAAGAAATAAAAGAGCGTATGTTTTGCTCGCTCGTTCAGACTTAGAGGTGTGAACAGACTGCAATGTGCGAACGGATCATTTGCATAGCCACCCCTTGTTTTTGAACGAACGAACGCAAATAGCGAACGGCTCTGAATGAGGGCCTTTGTTCAGATTGTTGACACTGATGAAATGTTAACAATGTCGACAATCGGTGGTGCGGCAATGTGGCTGTTCCAGTGGTAAGTACCCTAAACCTAACCTTAGCCCTAAGCCTAACCAAGTGGCTGTTCCGGCATTTGTGGTTTTAGTCGCTGGTTGCGCCTAATGTCACAAAACAGTGCTTGAGGAGGCAAGTATGTTACTAAACCTAATGTCGGCATTTTGCAAAATGTCTGAATTTCACTTGTCGACATTTACAATTGTGAACATGTCAATATTGTCAGCTGTCAACATTTAAAAAATGTCAGCATCATAGACATTATGAATGTCGACATTGTTACAATCGACTTGCTGACCACATCCTCTGTAAAGCACTGATGCAGTAAAACTGTGCTGTGAAATGCAACTCCACATAAAACTAAAGATATCCATCCACCTAGTTTGCCTTGTATTGTTTTCTTGAAAAAATATAATAGTAACAATACATTTTTATGCACAATTGCGCCTAATCTACATGGTCCTTGGTGATTATTGCTAATTAGCTGTACTGGTGTTTTGCACAGGATGCAGTCATTATGTCAACATTTACATGTTGACAATCATAATGTCTACACAGGGGTGTTACTAGACCTAAGGGGGCACCATAGCAAAATTTTCATGGGCCCCCATAGGTCCCCGCCCCCCCCAGTCCGAGCGCCCCCCCTCTTGGTCCACGCCCCCCCCGCACCCTCCTCACTCCTCTCTCCTCAACTTACCTGCTCTGTGGTCGCGGTGCGCAGGGTAGGCACACACCGCCTCTCCCGGTCGGCTCCCTCTCTCCTCACTGACTGATGCTGGGAAGAGGCCACGCCTCCTCCCATTATCAGTCAATGAAAGGGAGCCGGAGGCGGAGCCATCCAGGAGGACGCAACCACAGAGAGGGGTGCTACCAACGAGCACGTAAAGCGAGGAGAGGGCAGTGAAGAGGGGGCGGGGGGGTATGGCCTGATCCCTGGCTGCACCCCCTGCACCTATAGTAGTTATGCCACTGTGTCTACACCACAATGTCAACAGTTAAGATGTTGACATTGTTGAAATGTCGACATTCTGCACTGCTCGGTTAAGGTTAGGATACGGGAGCGGAGGATTAGGGTTAGGCACTAAGGAGTTTGTTATGTTAGAGAAACCAACCACCAAAACAGACGAAAGAACAGCCATCAGTTGGAGCTGGAACACACCACTGGAGCTGCCGTACCCGTTGCACTAGGTATGCCACTGCTAGACCACCAGGAAAGTTTTGTCAACATTTCATCAGTTGAGGACTCTCGAGCGCTGGGAAGGTACAGATGTGTCCTCTGTGCGCTACAAGTCATGCTACACATAACGCAGGAGCTCTTGTGACTTTTTACCTTCAAAAGCATCTTATTCGCACAGTGATGAGAATAGGTAGCACAAGCAGCTTCTGCTGATTGAAATAATATGCGGCATGCCTATGTTCTGTGTGCTACTGTGTGCGAATAAAACACATTTGAAGGTAAACAGCTTCATGAAAAGACACTTGGTGATACTGAGTCACGCCGCGGCATGGCACAACTAGAAGGGCTGTTTAACGTGCAAGGAGGCTAGATGTATGAGGACACATCTGTATATACACAAAACATGTGTCTATGACACCCAGCTGTGACTAGGCATTCACACTCCCCCATTTAGGAAGGCACACATGAATTAATCTGGAAAGAGCCACAGGGATGTCACAGATTAATAAAGTAGAACTGGTACCCTCAGAATTAATAACCAGATGTTTACTGTATAACATAGGAATAACCCAAACAAGTTTAAAAATAACTTATTATTTATAAACAGAATTTCTATAATACATTACTGTTCTGTCCTGGACAAATGTGTTAATATAATAAAAACAGTTTTCACTATAACAGACAGTCAGTATGCAGCCAAGTATAACATTTATAAAAAAAAAACATACAGCACCAGAATATAACATATAGGCATAAAATCATATAGATCACAAATTAAAATAAAACAAGAATAAGATAACATATTTCTCACTGATGGGTAAAACTTGACGCGTTTCAAGGCTCCTTGACGCTTTCTCAAGCAGTATAAGAGTGAGTGTCAACATGATGAATTTCAATGTGATCAATGTTGACGTGCCGCACATTACGACAATGTTGACATGAGGAATGTCATCATAATATACCAAACCCGTTTTGCGCAGCATTTTATTGATTTTTGGGCTGTGGATGAAATGTACATGTCCCATGTAATAATTTCACCTCAAAGTGCCAACTATTTACAAATTTTTATTTCTTTATGTGTGCTTATTAATGTACTTGCACTACGAAATATAACTAGAGAAAGGAAAAATTATCCCAAGAGAAGTACTTACCGAGGTGAGATTGCCCCCATATGAGTCAACCCTGTGATGTACTATGGCACTGTATCTTAATTATGCACGCCTCTGAAATGGCGTTAAGATGCTCAGACATGCCTGCGTTCGCATAACCGCTCCCTCGTTTCCATCGACAAACCACTGTCCCCACCCACAAACGGCTCGTCCTGTCACTCCATCTAGAGAGGCGTCTATATAAAAGGGGCGATCGCTTTGCAATCGCATGGACTGGTTCGCACACTGCGATGCGTACGCATGCGCACATTGCAGACATCGGCTGGCTACGTGCAAATGCAGCCTAGCGAACGGGTCTGAATCAGGCCCAGTGACCTCACTCTGCCGTTTTGCAAAGCACTAACTAGCAGGACCAGATTAAGGTTTGAGGGGGCCCCAGGGAAACTAAATTGTAGGGGCCCCTACCAATAAAATTGTCAATAAGATATTGCTGGCAATGTTATTCAGTAGTATACTGTGTAAATATTCCCCAAACTACAAATGTGTTAAACACAATCACAATAGGCCTGATTCAGAGATTTACACAAGGCCGATAGTTAGACATATTTAGCGAGTTTTAGCCATTGCTCATGCGTGAAAGCCGTACTGCGCACGGACAGTGATTGGACAGTGATTACGGTCGCAGAGAGGATTCACTCACAAAGTGAGTGACAGGTAGTCAGTGTTTGGGGGAGGTAACGGGGGGTGGTTAGGTAAACGCAGGTGTGTCACGGCCGTTAAAACAATGTTTCATGGGTGTCCCTATGCTCAGGTAAACTTTGGAAGACATTAGCATATTTTCGCTAATGTGATTCATAAAAGATCACAATTGCATTAGCGTAAATCTCGGAATCAGGCCCAATGTACAGATGTGTCCTCGTACACTGAGAATCTTTGCACCATATGGCATGAGGTGGCCATCAACAGGGAAATGTTGCACACAGTGTACTAGAGACACTAGGCTGTGACTTTAATCTTACTGGAAGGAATCGGTATGGAATCCCGGCTGCCGCATGGCCGGCAGTTCAATTCCCGGCAGCGGCAGCCCGACAGATCAGCAGAGCCCGGCAGCGGAAGCCCGACAGCACTGGAAATCCCGATCGTCCCTAAGGTAAGCATAAACTAACCTAATCCCCTAACCCTAACCCTCCTTAGGGGTGCCTAACCCTAACCTCCCCCCTGTGCCTAACCCTAATCCCCCCTTTCCCCGCTGCCTAAACCTAAGTCCCCCGGGGGGGTGCCTAACCCTAACCTCCCCCCCGGGGTGCCTAACCCTAACTCGCCCTTACCCTAGCCTAACCCTCCCAGGGGGCTGCCTAACCCTAAGTCCCCCCCGGGAGCCCTAAACCAAACCCTTCCCCCCCCGTGCGCTGTCGGCTCGCGGCGCCTGAGCCGGGTAAATGACAGGCATCTAGATATAGACGCCGGCCATTATCCCACGCCGGGATAAAGCAACTGGAAAGCCGGCTGTCGGTATTAAGGCAGCCGGTTTCACGACTGCATACCCACTGGAATTGATGTAACAAACACACATACAAAGTCTCACATGAAGCACAATGGAAAATGGTGTGATACGCCTGGCCCGAGTGAGCCGCTAGGTCCTGTGCGACTCGTGCGCCAAGTGTATTTTTCACCTGAAAATGTGTCTTAGTCGCAAACGTTTTTTTAAGATTGCACTGATTAATTTGATATGTGACACTTATATATATAAGCGCAAGGGCGTTTCTAGAGAGGAGGGGGCCCATGTGCAGTCTCCGCCACGGGCCCTCTCCTCTCAGTCCGGCGGCTGCACGGCCAGCACCGCACTTATAGACTCTGGGCACTAGAGTGTGCCCAGAGTCTATAGCGCATGCGCAGGTCACCGGGAAAATTACCGCGGCGGCCATTTACCAGCCATTTTTACATCGCAGACACCAACGTGGGAATCCGGAATGGTAAGTATACTATGGGTGCAGGGTGAGCGGTGCATACGGGCCCCTTTATAAATATGCCCCTGTATAAGTATGTGACTGAATCTGTATACGAAGCATACGGAACTTGGCGCAACCACTGCATCAATCACTTCATATACAGGTTTAGACTCAGTCACATACAGATATGCAAGTGTCACATATCAAATGAATCAGTGCAGTCCCGCAAAGCAATTTTCACATCCATTTGTGTCATAGACGGGTGAAAGAAAAAGACCCAGGGTACCTGGCGCGCCGAGAAGGGCTGTTTGGTGTGACTGCAGCAATAGTATATGAGGACATCTGTATCTCCCAGTTTGCAGGACAGCTCATGCTATAACATATTTAACTAAATTCAGACTCCTTATTCACCTCCATTTACATTACATTGATTCCTGTACCTATTTTGGAGAATTTTGCAGACAAATGAAAGCAAAGGTATAGATTGGCAAACTTAATGCTACATAATTGTCTTATTTATCTTCCTACAATTACTGTATAATGCCAAACAGAAGTCTCTGCTGTAGTCTAGAACGTCAGCTGATCTGCAACCTCATTTGCCTGGGAATCTTGAGCCTCACCTCTAGAAGAACATCCGCCATGTCATGAAGGCACATCACTAAGGTACCTACTCGTACCATGTTGTTTACATATGAGAATGTAATGAGAGATACTGTTGCAAGATGATGAAGAAACATTATGCAGAAGTCCTGAAAGAGAACAAATATTATGATTACATGTACAAAGAGGTAAAAATGTATAGAAAGAAACAAATCAATACAGATGAATAGATTTCCAGATAAAAAAACACTAAAACATGTAGCTGAGAATCTGGCGCCCAGGACCTGCACTTCATGGAGCTACTCACCTGTGTCAGCAAAAATAAGTTTTAAAGTGTACAGGCTACATTGAGTGGGGTGTCACTGCAGCTGTTTGGCTGGCTACTGTGGCTTGTCCAATCAACAGCATTGACAACTATTAAGGGAAGAGAGTGTTCTTCTATCATTCTCCAAGTTCCTGAGTAACAAGTATAAGTTTCACTATTAGGGTTACAACACATATGAATATATAGAAAGATGTAGAGTAGTGTTCCCTAAACCTTAAATCACCCCCTTGATTCCTTAAATGTATTCCAGAGCCTCTCACCCATTGAAGCAACTACTCAAAATAAATTATTAAAAATGTTGATATAGTATATGCATAATGGTCCTGATTCTAGCATTAGCATTTGCCTGATTCCAAATCTGGCATGCAGTCATTATGTTGACATTCAGAATGTCAGCATTCACAATATTGACAAGGACATAATGCCAACATTGTCATCATGTCAACATTGTGAATGTCGACAGTCCATTTTAGGGTTAGGGATAGGCTACTGTTAGGGTTATGTTGCTGTTAAGGTTACAATCACCTGAAAATACTGGCTACATTCTGAATGTCGACATTTAACATGATGACAAAACGCCCATGTCGATATTGTGATGTTAACATTCTGAATGTTGACATTTTGTACCACACCCTCCAAATATGACTGCAGCAGCCGCCCACAGTTGCGCCCGTTTTGCGTGTGCCTCACAATCGGGCCCAATATGCAAGTATTTCTTCTTATTTATTCAAATCTCTTTATTGCTTCACTTAAAAAATATTACATACGTTGCTGAAAACCTATATATATATATAAAACTAATATTTTGGACCCATCATTCACCAGGTCACTAGCTATTGTACAGGGCTTTATTTTCCTTTCTCTTCACACACCTTCCCACCATTCTCCCCCTATTCCTCCCATCTCCTTCTATTCCTCACATCTCCCCCATAATCACCTATTCTTCCCACCTTAATCTATTTTCTCTCCCTCCCTCTCTCCCTCTCTCCCCCTATTTTCTCCCCCTATTTTCTATCCCTCCCTCTCTCCCCCTTTTATTTGCCTCTTACATGTTGCTAATTAGCTAACTGGCTACCAGAAGGAATCACTGATGTACAGATATATACAGTAGTAAGCATCTCTGTGTACTGTATATATCATGGTCAGTTTCTGTACCCAGTCATTTATTCAAAATTAATCTATATAGTATTATCACTTTAATGCAGTGGTTCCCAAACTTGGTCCTCAAGGCACCCTAACAGGCCAGGTTTTAGGGATATCCATGCTTAAGCACAGGTGATTTAATTAGTACATCAGTCAATGTGATTTTACCGTCTGTGCACAAGAATAGATATCCTTAAAACCTGGACTGTTACGGTGCCTTGCTGACCAAATTTGGGAAACCCTGCCATAATGGAAACATATTCACTATAATATTATTCTTATTCTTATACAAGTTCCCTTTATTCTACTTGTCTAATTGTAATGAGTATCTAGCCTGTACACAGCTCACAGACAATGGCTTATTGATTCCTGGAATGCATGGAAAATTATGTTTCTTTCCAAAATATATTAACATTGTCAACAAGCAGATAAATCCCAGTTGGGTAACCTTGTAATGTCAGCCAAAAGGCAAGCTTGCCACCAACACCATGTAATTATGCAATACCACAAGGCAACATCCTATTTTTAATCATCCAGCCTCAAAGTTTGCTTAGAGCTCTTTGTAAGTTTTATTATCAACATAAAGGAAACAAAAGTTACTTAAATAAATGTATGAATCTTGAGCAGCAGAGAGGAATGTGCAAAGGTTGCAATAGTGTACAGTACTGTCCAACTCAGGTAACATCATAAGCTCTGTTGTTTGATTAAGTATAAACAAATCTCAGCTATAAGTAAATTACATCACAAAACACATGTATGACATTAAAATTACTAGCTACAATGAAAGAAAAGTCTGGGGCAAGAGTAGTTCCTTTTTGTCAAACGTCACATAATATTTTGATATATACATATAATTTATACACAAACATGCCATATTTAAATCCTGCTCGGGAAGAGTCAAGAAACTATCAGAGGTATTCAATTTGGAGCGAAAATTTCAGAATCGACGTCATTTTCTCCGATTTCAATTATCCCCATATTCAATTTCAAAGAATTTCAAAAAATTACTTTAGGGACATAAAAATATGCTAGTACCCATTTTCATGTACTTCAAATCTGATGGGACCACTTTAAAAAAATGAAAAAATAACCTAAGTGCTCTTCTGCATCACTTCTTCAATGTCGGAAAAAAAACACCTGCCGCGGCTATTTAAAACCCCGACTTTCATTTGCAGGCTAAAACGTGGGTACGCATAGTGATCCCCCATGTTTTGACAGCTTTAGGGGGGTCCTACGATTTAATCCAGGTAAATCCCATTTTTTTTTGCCGATCCTATTTCGCCGGCTCCCGTTTTCGTAGCTTTTTAATTGAATACAGGGATAAAGCGGGCGCGTGCCCAATACTTTATCCCAGGAAAATCAGCGATGTGGAGCGAAAAGTCAAGCACGGTCTTTTCGCTCCAAATTGAATACCCCTGTATGTTGTATAAACAATAAAGTTTTTAATGGAAGTGTTTAGATAAAAATAGTTATGGGTTTCGCGCTATAGAGTAGTACCTCTAGCTGCTGAACACCAAGAAGGTAACCCCACCTTCTTAAATAGATTAATGCTAATAATACGATATGGTGTCTGCGCTCTGAGGTGCTTATTGTGTCATGTGTTGTTACTAAACTACGGGGTGTTTGTGGGATATATCTGTTGTAAAACGTGAGTGGGTTGTACGTGTTTTTTTAATGTCTATGTTTGATTTGAGAGCTCCCCAAATTTTGGGACTTTATTTGGAATGTCCTGGTGTAATCCACCTCAAGGAAGCTGTTGGATGGTAATTCTTAAAAACAGCAGTCCTGGTGGTGTTTGCTGGTGGGCAAAAACTTTGGGCGGAATTTTCATCTGTGTATATACAAAGTTACTGTGAAATTGTTGTGGTGGTTATTTTTGAAGTTCTTAGAATAATGGTGGGCGTGTGCGCGGTAGGTGTAACCTCCCCTTCTCCAAATGGTCTCTGTCCTGGATAACAGCCACTCCACCTCAGAAATTCACCAAAAAACAAACGCAGTATCAGGTGCTGGTGGACACTATGTTGCAGTGGTAAGTGAATATAAGGACTTACCTGGGTCCCGACGTACTTCTGCTGGTCCACCAGGTGTACCTCCTTCCGCGTAGTGAGAGGTGATGGGTGTAAAGGGCAAGAAGTGCTAGCCAATGTGTACGGACAGATCACTGGATATATGGATGAGGGGTAAAAAACTAATTTATTAATCTGCACCTAGCCCAATAGGGCATCAATCGGTGTCAGATAGTAAAATAACATTACACTGATGTAATCAGAACATGTACTGCATATAGTCTGGAATAAAAGTCAATAGCATATCAATCAGTATTGTCCCAACGCGTTTCTTCCCATGTGGGGACTTTTTCAAGGGTAGGTGAACTTGTTCTGTCCAGAAGCAGGGTTTAAATACCTTGTGTGTTAAGTCCATTTGCTGATCGCTCCGTTACTTCCGGTTTCCAGTGTGTTCGCGCCTTCTGCGTCATCCGCTAGAGCACGATTTGCTCCTTAACAGTGTGATGTGTTCTGTGTCATGCGCATGCTCTGTGGGCAGTGCGCAGACACCAATTGACCTGGCAAGGTGTTCCTAGGTATAACTATACCGCATCTGTAATTGTGATCTCTGCTATTGGTAAAAACGGAGACTTTGTCTCCAATATGCTGGCGGCCATTTTTGGTGAGATTATTTAAGCTTTTCCAATGTAGTATCGTGTAGTACTGAATCATGTGATACTTGCTTTGTTTACAATGGGTTTATGTGCATAGAACATTAAGCACATAAACCTAGACTTGATTTGCCTTAGGTTCTGCAGGAACTTGTCCATTAGGTTGTGTTCTCCACTTGTCTTTAATTTGAAATTAATTGTAATGGGTGTGATTATACACGATTAATGGGTTAGCTAGTTGTTGTACTTGGCAGTAATAATAGTTAACTTATAGTTACAGTTTGATCTATTTCTAAGTCTATAGACAATATTACATATTACTGACTTAGTTGGTTAATTCCCGTCATGGAGTCACCCCAATGTACTATTTTCTCATATTATATGAATTGATCTCTAGTGAGTAGATGTTAAATCTATATACCTGGATATTCAGGGATGTTGGATATGTGTAGTCGCTCAGGTTGCAGAGAACATATAAAGATGATGTTCTGATGTCATGGGTCTATATTGAGACCATTTGGCTTTAGTGTCCTCATTTCAAAGATCCAACGACTTTCTTTGTCATCAATCTTGTTTGAATGATCCCCCCCTCTCCAATTGGGTTCTACTAGTTCTAGTCCTACGAACTTGAGGCCATCTGGTTTACTATTATGCATAATTCTAAAGTGATCTGACACACTATGTCCGATAAAGGATTTCCTTATGTTTTTAATGTGCTCGTTAATTCTCACTTTTAGTGCCCTCGTTGTCCTTCCTACATATTGTATTTTGCAGGGGCATGTTAAGACATAAATGACATTTCGGCTATCGCAGGTGATCATATTCTTAATGTCGTAGGTTTTTCCTGTGTTGGACGCAATTAGTTGTTGTGTTGGTGTTGTGCTTCTGTAGCATAATTGCCGGCATGCTTTGCATCGTCCACAGTGGTAGAACCCCGCCTTCACTATCTCGTTGTCTAAAGTGGATTGTTTTGGATGATGTTTATTTCTTATGTGATTCACTACCAATTTTCTCCCCAAGTCTGGAGCTTTTCTAAAAACTAGATCTGGTCGTGCGGGTAAGAGTGTGTTGAGTTTCTCATCCATGTGTAATAACGGCCAATGTTTTTGCAAAATTTTTTTTATATGGTTAGCTGAATTTGTATAGTTTGTGATGAAGAAACTTTATCAGTAACCATCTTTGAGGTTTTGTCTTTGTATTCTAAGAGCGGGGCTCGTGGGTTCTCAAGTGTTTTGTTGTAAGCTTGTTCCACCTTAGCCATATCATAATCCTTATCTCGAAAAAGTTGTATTAAATCTTTGCCTTGTTCTTTAAAATCCTCTATATTAGAGCAGTTACTCCTCACCCGTGTGAACTGGCTGAGGGGTACACTATTCAGCCAATTGGGGTGATGGTTACTATCTGCCCTAATGTAGCTATTCACATCTACTGTTTTGTGATGTGTTTTCGTGTGAATCTCATTATTGCGAATAAAGATGTCAAGGTCTAAGAACTGTACCCGTTCTTTACTGTATTGTGTGGTGAACACTAGGTTGCGGTTGTTGGTATTAATGTGCTTTAAAAAGGACTGTAAAGATGTTTCACTACCTTGCCATATAAAGAGCACATCATCTATATAGCGTCTCCACAGGACCAAGTTTGCCCCAAGCTCATTAGGGGACCAGATGTTACTATCCTCCCAATGACTCATAAAGAGATTCGCGTAGCTTGGGGCAAACTTGGTCCCCATGGCTGTCCCACATCGCTGTAAATAGAACTCATCCTGAAACCACATATAATTATGCTTGAGGATGAAATCTATTCCCTGGAGTAAGAAGTCTGATTGGGTGTCTCCTATTTCTGGATCCTGATCCAGAAAATATCTAATACTGGACAGGCCCTGGGTGTGATCTATTATAGTATAAAGCGATGTGACATCGCTGGTCGCTAGCCAATAGTCCTCAGTCCACTTGATGTTCTGTAATATATTCAACACTTGAGTGGTGTCCCTTAAATATGATCTCTGCTCTTTTACATAAATCTGTAAGTATTGATCTATATATTGGGAAAGTGCAGATGTTAATGAGTTGATCCCAGATGTAATGGGTCGTCCTGGTGGTTTTGTTGTATTTTTGTGCAGTTTGGGGAGATAGTAAAATACTGGTATTACGGGGTGAGCTGTATTTAGAAAATCGAATTCATGTTTCTTTAGAATCCCTGAATTGAAACCTTCTTTCAGTAGTTGGCGTAATTCCTCATGATATTGTTTTGTCGGATCTCCCCTCAATTTGGTGTAGGTGTTGGTGTCCCCCAAAATTCTGCTTGCCTCTTTAATATAATCAGCCTTATCCAGTACCACTATTCCCCCCCCCTTATCAGCAGGTTTGATAATCAAATCCTGGTCTTCTTTCAGGCTAGTCAAAGCTGTTTTTTCTGCTTTGGTCATGTTGTTCTTAGTGTATTTTGGTCCTATTTTGATTTTATCAATATCACTCAGCCTTTTCGAAGGTGTGTATATAGTGTCCTTTCAAGTGTACAGGATTAAAACGAGATTGAGGTCTCAGGGATGTGTGTTTATATTTATCCCTATCGGTAATGGTTGTGGTCTCTATTTTCTGTTCCAAAAAATACTTCTTGAGGCTTAGTTTTCTTGTGAAGTTTTTAAGGTCTTTGTAAACGGAAAATTTATCTAAATGGTTATCTGGTGCAAATTTTAGGCCTTTGTTTAGTACCGACAGTTGTGGTTGCGTCAGTATCTTGCTGCTCAAATTAAATACACCTAATGGTTGTTGGATATTGGAATAGACTCTTCTTCCTTTTTGTTTTTTTTGGTGTTGTTTCCTTTGTCCACCTCTACATCCTCTTCTACCGTATTTAATTTTCTTTTTTGTGTGAGTGGTATTCTGTTTTTTAGTAATGGTATCTGGGTTCCTAATTCTAAAAAATTCTCCCCCCATTTTTTTGCAGATGTCAAATCCTCCTGTACTGCAATGATTAGTGACTCTGTTGTATCGATATTTGTTTGGGGAGGGATAATGGGGTTTGATTCTTCCGTTGATATGTCCCTACTATGCAAAGAGTCCCTCCATCCCCTCTCAAAGGACTGTCTTACAATATTAGTGTAATGGTCTGTGGAGGGGCTCAATTCTCTGATGGAGTGTATAGAAAATTCGTCTATATCTTCCTCAATGTGTGTACTTAGATCCAACAATTCTATCAGTTCTTCACTGTCCGTTGGTTTAGTGTGTAATCTGGTCATAAATTCTTGATAGGTTAAATTCAGAGTTTTGTAAATCGGTGTCTGATTGTTGGTATCTGTTATTCTTAATGGGACAGGCTGCAAATGTCCTTGTTCTGTATTTGTGGATTTTTTGACGCCTTTCTGTATAGTAGTAATTGCTTTTTTTGCTTTTCTTTTTGATGGCCCCTTTATGCCGTACTTATCCCTTAGAATCTTAGATTTTTTGGTTTTAATAATGGACTCTTCCTCTCTGTCTAATTTTTGTTTAATTAATTGTTCTAGGGTTTTATATTCCAGATCAGCCTTGTATGGTTCCAATGTGGTATCCAATGTACAGATCTCTCTCGCTAACTCCTCTAATTCTAGTTCTCTCTCCCTGACAATAAGCTTCATCAATTGTATCGAACATTCATGTAATATTGCTTCCCATTGCTTCATAAAGCTAGGATTATTTTTATTGTGTGTGGGTTTCTTTTTTATTTTTAGACCCTTGGGTACAATGTTTTCTACAATGTACCATTGTATGGTACGTTTGTCCCACCAGATTTTATTCTCTTTGTCTAGTAATTTTTCTAGTTTCATGAATGCATGGCAGAATGTATGGTTGGGGGAAACTGCAATATTCCTATTGTTTAATTCTGCTAGTATTGTATCCGCCCTGTCTAAACGTGTTTTCCTTGAATCTAAAATCCCCATAAGCGTTGATTGGTCAGTATTTCTCTAAGCTGCAAATCCCTCAGGGAATAAGGAATAGATAAAAATAGTTATGGGTTTCGCGCTATAGAGTAGTACCTCTAGCTGCTGAACACCAAGAAGGTAACCCCACCTTCTTAAATAGATTAATGCTAATAATACGATATGGTGTCTGCGCTCTGAGGTGCTTATTGTGTCATGTGTTGTTACTAAACTACGGGGTGTTTGTGGGATATATCTGTTGTAAAACGTGAGTGGGTTGTACGTGTTTTTTTAATGTCTATGTTTGATTTGAGAGCTCCCCAAATTTTGGGACTTTATTTGGAATGTCCTGGTGTAATCCACCTCAAGGAAGCTGTTGGATGGTAATTCTTAAAAACAGCAGTCCTGGTGGTGTTTGCTGGTGGGCAAAAACTTTGGGCGGAATTTTCATCTGTGTATATACAAAGTTACTGTGAAATTGTTGTGGTGGTTATTTTTGAAGTTCTTAGAATAATGGTGGGCGTGTGCGCGGTAGGTGTAACCTCCCCTTCTCCAAATGGTCTCTGTCCTGGATAACAGCCACTCCACCTCAGAAATTCACCAAAAAACAAACGCAGTATCAGGTGCTGGTGGACACTATGTTGCAGTGGTAAGTGAATATAAGGACTTACACTTAATGGAAGTGTTTGCCTAGTTTGCCTTTGGTAAATACTGTCTTTGCACCTTTGGATAATATTTCTGGGGGAAAAAAACAGCCAGATCTCTTTGAGAGTGTCAGCCGGGAATGATGTGAACTGTGTTGCCAATTATGCTCAATTACTTAACAGAGAGATTAAAATTCCAGTTAGATAGTAATTAGGTACATCTCAGACATTTAAATGTTATTAGGAAAGGAACAATGAGTAATACAATACAGTACAGTATTATTATATAATAACCACTGATTTGCAAATCACAAATCAATTCATCTGTAAAGTCTGAGTCATCTCTTTATATTAGGGGTGAGCGGGTTCGGATTTCTGAAATCCGAACCCCCCCGAGCCCCCCCGATCCGAGTCCGATCCGAATCAGGCTCGACTTTTCCCGCCTGACTCGGATCTGAAATCGAGGCAAAACGTCATCATCCCGCCTTCCGAGTCTCGCGGGTTTTGGATCCTATATAAGGTACCCACGTCGGCGCCATTTTCTCACTCGGCTGTGGACAGTGAAGAGGGAGGGTGGGAGTTAGGGCTGTGTAGTGTAGTGTAGTGTAGTGCTGCTGTTGTCCACTACTTCAAAGTCCATAGGGGCTGGCTGTGTTGTGCTGTGCTGCTGTTGTTAATAGGGGCTGTGTCCACTACTTCAAAGTCCATAGGGGCTGGCTGGACTGTGTTGTGCAGTCAGTTCTCCATAGGGGCTGTGTCCACTCCAAAGTCCTGTGCAGTGTCCCAGTCCTAAAGAGGTGCTGTAGTGTTGTCCAGGGGGTGCTCTGTCCATCAGGGGTGCTCCCCCCAAGTGCTAAAAAAATAATATATTTTCTGTGTTTGTGAATTGTGTGCGCAGTAGCCGCACGTGCATCAACAAAGTAGTGCCAAGCGTGCGCCTGTGTCATAAGTAAAGGGCCGGCTGGCTTGACCGTTAAGGGTGCTGTAACCCCCGAAAGTACACTCCAGTCCAAACCAAAAAAAAAATTATTTTCTGTGTTTGTGAATTGTGTGCGCAGTAGCCGCACGTGCATCAACAAAGTAGTGCCAAGCGTGCGCCTGTGTCATAAGTAAAGGGCCGGCTGGCTTGACCGTTAAGGGTGCTGTAACCCCCGAAAGTACACTCCAGTCCAAACCAAAAAAAAAATTATTTTCTGTGTTTGTGAATTGTGTGCGCAGTAGCCGCACGTGCATCAACAAAGTAGTGCCAAGCGTGCGCCTGTGTCATAAGTAAAGGGCCGGCTGGCTTGACCGTTAAGGGTGCTGTAACCCCCGAAAGTACACTCCAGTCCAAACCAAAAAAAAAATTATTTTCTGTGTTTGTGAATTGTGTGCGCAGTAGCCGCACGTGCATCAACAAAGTAGTGCCAAGCGTGCGCCTGTGTCATAAGTAAAGGGCCGGCTGGCTTGACCGTTAAGGGTGCTGTAACCCCCGAAAGTACACTCCAGTCCAAACCAAAAAAAAAATTATTTTCTGTGTTTGTGAATTGTGTGCGCAGTAGCCGCACGTGCATCAACAAAGTAGTGCCAAGCGTGCGCCTGTGTCATAAGTAAAGGGCCGGCTGGCTTGACCGTTAAGGGTGCTGTAACCCCCGAAAGTACACTCCAGTCCAAACCAAAAAAAAAATTATTTTCTGTGTTTGTGAATTGTGTGCACAGTAGCCGCACGTGCATCAACAAAGTAGTGCCAAGCGTGCGCCTGTGTCATAAGTAAAGGGCCGGCTGGCTTGACCGTTAAGGGTGCTGTAACCCCCGAAAGTACACTCCAGTCCAAACCAAAAAAAAAATTATTTTCTGTGTTTGTGAATTGTGTGCGCAGTAGCCGCACGTGCATCAACAAAGTAGTGCCAAGCGTGCGCCTGTGTCATAAGTAAAGGGCCGGCTGGCTTGACCGTTAAGGGTGCTGTAACCCCCGAAAGTACACTCCAGTCCAAACCAAAAAAAAAATTATTTTCTGTGTTTGTGAATTGTGTGCGCAGTAGCCGCACGTGCATCAACAAAGTAGTGCCAAGCGTGCGCCTGTGTCATAAGTAAAGGGCTGGCTGGCTTGACCGTTAAGGGTGCTGTAACCCCCGAAAGTACACTCCAGTCCAAACCAAAAAAAAAATTATTTTCTGTGTTTGTGAATTGTGTGCGCAGTAGCCGCACGTGCATCAACAAAGTAGTGCCAAGCGTGCGCCTGTGTCATAAGTAAAGGGCCGGCTGGCTTGACCGTTAAGGGTGCTGTAACCCCCGAAAGTACACTCCAGTCCAAACCAAAAAAAAAATTATTTTCTGTGTTTGTGAATCGTGTGCACAGTAGCCGCACGTGCATCAACAAAGTAGTGCCAAGCGTGCGCCTGTGTCATAAGTAAAGGGCCGGCTGGCTTGACCGTTAAGGGTGCTGTAACCCCCGAAAGTACACTCCAGTCCAAACCAAAAAAAAAATTATTTTCTGTGTTTGTGAATTGTGTGCGCAGTAGCCGCACGTGCATCAACAAAGTAGTGCCAAGCGTGCACCTGTGTCATAAGTAAAGGGCCGGCTGGCTTGACCGTTAAGGGTGCTGTAACCCCCGAAAGTACACTCCAGTCCAAACCAAAAAAAAAATTATTTTCTGTGTTTGTGAATTGTGTGCGCAGTAGCCGCACGTGCATCAACAAAGTAGTGCCAAGCGTGCGCCTGTGTCATAAGTAAAGGGCCGGCTGGCTTGACCGTTGAGGGTGCTGTAACCCCCGAAAGTACACTCCAGTCCAAACCAAAAAAAAAATAATTTTCTGTGTTTGTGAATTGTGTGCGCAGTAGCCGCACGTGCATCAACAAAGTAGTGCCAAGCGTGCGCCTGTGTCATAAGTAAAGGGCCGGCTGGCTTGACCGTTAAGGGTGCTGTAACCCCCGAAAGTACACTCCAGTCCAAACCAAAAAAAAAATTATTTTCTGTGTTTGTGAATTGTGTGCGCAGTAGCCGCACGTGCATCAACAAAGTAGTGCCAAGCGTGCGCCTGTGTCATAAGTAAAGGGCCGGCTGGCTTGACCGTTAAGGGTGCTGTAACCCCCGAAAGTACACTCCAGTCCAAACCAAAAAAAAAATTATTTTCTGTGTTTGTGAATTGTGTGCACTGTGGCTGCACGTGCATCAACAAAGGAGCAGCGCCAAGCGTGCGCCTGTGTCCCATAAGTAAAGAGCCGGCTGGCTCATTTCTTAAAGGGTGGTGTAACCCACAAAGTGCACTACTCTCCAGCAAAAATAAAATAATATTTTCTGTGTTTGTGTGCGCTTTAGCCGCACGTATATATATCAATATAACATAAATGGAGGACCAAACTTTCTCCGATAAAAATAAAATAGGGAAAGATCAAGAACCACTTCCTCCTAGTGCTGTTGCTGCTGCTGGGAGTTGTTCATCATCCCAGAGAGGAAGTAGGAACATCACTACTTTTACTAAACAATTGACCCTCCAACAGTCCCTAGCGATGAGGATGAAGTACGACAGCAGTCATCCTGAAGCAAAACGTATAACTGAGGCCTTGACTGCTATGTTGGTGTTAGACGTGCGTCCGGTATCCGACATTAGTGCAGTGGGATTTATACAATTGATGGAGGTAGTGTGTCCTCGGTTCCAAATCCCGTCTAGATTCCACCTGCATCCTCAAAGCAGCAGCGACAAGCGTGCGTCTGTCTGTTAAAGGGTGGTGACACCCTCAAAGTGTGCTACACAAACAATTAAAATATTGTTCTTTTTTTTTCTGTCTTTGTGAATTGTGTGGGCTGTAGCCGCACCTGCATCCTTAAAGCAGCAGCGACAAGCGTGCGTCTGTCTGTTAAAGGGTGGTGACACCCTCAAAGTGTGCTACACAAACAATTAAAATATTGTTCTTTTTTTTTCTGTCTTTGTGAATTGTGTGGGCTGTAGCCGCACCTGCATCCTTAAAGCAGCAGCGACAAGCGTGCGTCTGTCTGTTAAAGGGTGGTGACACCCTCAAAGTGTGCTACACAAACAATTAAAATATTGTTCTTTTTTTTTTGGTCTTTGTGAAATGTGTGGGCTGTAGCCGCACCTGCATCCTTAAAGCAGCAGCGACAAGCGTGCGTCTGTCTGTTAAAGGGTGGTGACACCCTCAAAGTGTGCTACACAAACAATTAAAATATTGTTCTTTTTTTTTGGTCTTTGTGAAATGTGTGGGCTGTAGCCGCACCTGCATCCTTAAAGCAGCAGCGACAAGCGTGCGTCTGTCTGTTAAAGGGTGGTGACACCCTCAAAGTGTGCTACACAAACAATTAAAATATTGTTCTTTTTTTTTCTGTCTTTGTGAATTGTGTGGGCTGTAGCCGCACCTGCATCCTTAAAGCAGCAGCGACAAGCGTGCGTCTGTCTGTTAAAGGGTGGTGACACCCTCAAAGTGTGCTACACTAACAATTAAAATATTGTTCTTTTTTTTTTGGTCTTTGTGAAATGTGTGGGCTGTAGCCGCACCTGCATCCTTAAAGCAGCAGCGACAAGCGTGCGTCTGTCTGTTAAAGGGTGGTGTAACTCTCAAAGTGCTCCAAAAAATAAAAAACTATTTTTTTAATGTGTTTGTGACTTGTGTGCGATGTAGCCGCACCTGCATCCTTAAAGCAGCAGCGACAAGCGTGCGTCTGTCTGTTAAAGGGTGGTGACACCCTCAAAGTGTGCTACACAAACAATAAAAATATTCTTCTTTTTTCTGTCTATGTGAATTGTGTGGGCTGTAGCCGCACCTGCATCCTTAAAGCAGCAGCGACAAGCGTGCGTCTGTCTGTTAAAGGGTGGTGACACCCTCAAAGTGTTCTACACAAACAATTAAAATATTGTTCTTTTTTTTTCGGTCTTTGTGAAATGTGTGGGCTGTAGCCGCACCTGCATCCTTAAAGCAGCAGCGACAAGCGTGCGTCTGTCTGTTAAAGGGTGGTGTAACTCTCAAAATGTTCCAAAAAATAAAAAACTATTTTTTAATGTGTTTGTGACTTGTGTGCGATGTAGCCACACTTGCATCCTCAAAGCAGCAGCGACAAGCGTGCGTCTGTCTGTTAAAGGGTGGTGACACCCTCAAAGTGTGCTACACAAACAATTAAAATATTGTTCTTTTTTTTTCTGTCTATGTGAATTGTGTGGGCTGTAGCCGCACCTGCATCCTTAAAGCAGCAGCGACAAGCGTGCGTCTGTCTGTTAAAGGGTGGTGACACCTCAAAGTGTTCTACACAAACAATTAAAATATTGTTCTTTTTTTTTTGGTCTTTGTGAAATGTGTGGGCTGTAGCCGCACCTGCATCCTTAAAGCAGCAGCGACAAGCGTGCGTCTGTCTGTTAAAGGGTGGTGACACCTCAAAGTGTTCTACACAAACAATTAAAATATTGTTCTTTTTTTTTTGGTCTTTGTGAAATGTGTGGGCTGTAGCCGCACCTGCATCCTTAAAGCAGCAGCGACAAGCGTGCGTCTGTCTGTTAAAGGGTGGTGACACCTCAAAGTGTTCTACACAAACAATTAAAATATTCTTCTTCTTTTTTCTGTCTTTGTGAATTGTGTGGGCTGTAGCCGCACTTGCATCCTCAAAGCAGCAGCGACAAGCGTGCGTCTGTCTGTTAAAGGGTGGTGTAACCCTCAAAGTGTGCTCCACAAACAATAAAAATATTCTTTTTTTTTTCTGTCTTTGTGAATTGTGTGGGCTGTAGCCGCACTTGAATCCTCAAAGCAGCAGCGACAAGCGTGCGTCTGTCTGTTAAAGGATTACATCGGTGACAGCATCCAAGTAGGCATGTCAGACAGTCCGTACCTGTACTGGCAGGAAAAAGAAGCAATTTGGAGGTCCCTGTACAAACTGGCTCTATTTTACCTGAGTTGCCCCCCCTCCAGTGTGTACTCCGAAAGAGTGTTTAGTGCAGCCGGGAACCTTGTCAGCGAAAGGCGTAGGAGGTTGCTTCCACAAAATGTGGAGAAGATGATGTTCATAAAATGAATTATCAACTCTTCCAGGGAGACCAGCCTCCAGAACGTACAGAGGGACCTGTGGTTCCAGCAGGGACGAATTAATACTCTGTGAGGATGAGGATGTACACACTGAAGAGGGTGAGGAATCGGTGGATGAGGAGGATGAGGATGACATCTTGCCTCCGTAGAGCCAGTTTGTGCAGGGACAGATAAATTGCCAGCTTGTTTTGTGGGGGCCCAAACGAACCAATCATTTCAGCCACAGTTGTGTGGCAGACCCTGGCGCTGAAATGATTGGTTTGTTAAAGTGTGCATGTCCTGTTTATACAACATAAGGGTGGGTGGGAGGGCCCAAGGACAATTCCATCTTGCACCTCTTTTTTTTCTTTGCATTATGTACAGTTTGGGGCCTAGTTTTTCAATGCCATCCTGTCTGCCACTGCAGTTTCACGCCTAGATGGGTCACGTGTTTGTGCCGCCCACTTGTGTCGCTTAGCATAGTCATCCAGCTACCTCGGTGCAACCTTTTGGACATAAAAACACTATTGTGAGGTGTGAGGTATTCAGAATAGACTGGAAATGAGTGGAAATTAAGGTTATTGAGGTTAATAATAGCATAGGAGCAGAAAAACCTACAAATTCTGTGATTTTAGCTGTTTTTATGCTTTTTTTTCAAAAAATACAGATCCAAAACACAAAACCCAGAACCCAAAACACGCAAGGGTGGTTTTGGCAAAACCAATCCAGATCCAAAACACGAAGAAAGATCCAGATCCAAAACCAAAACACGAAAAGTGGCCGGTGCACACCCCTACTTTATATGCAGAATATTAATATAGAACTAAAATAAGTGGTACTGTATATGCAAATATTGACTTCTTATGCTGGGTACACATTAGGTCGACGGGTTTGGACGAACCGCTGATCTATCTGACGATTGGTAAGTGCATATACCAGTGGTTCCCAAACTTTTTTGAATCACGGAGCCCTAGTGCATCAGAGTTGTTTTCACGGCACCCCTAAGCCAAAAGTTTGTTATTGAGAAATTCAGAAAAAAATGTAGTGAAGTGAAGTAAATTGTGCTTACCTGTCATTCTTAGGTTCATTTATGTAGTGAGTGACAGGTTTGTGCTTCTGTTTGTCCACATATTTACATTACGTTGACCATAAATAATTTTATTTGATGCTGAACCAACAACCTGAGGCACCCCTGCAAGTGTCCTGAGGCACCCCAGGGTGCCGCGGCACACAGTTTGAGAACCACTGGCATATACACTTACCAATCATCAGCCCGATGTGTTGGGCCTGATGTCACAACTTGGCGAGCATTTAAATTTGAGCTGTCACTTACCACCCGGTCACTGCAGCATGTGTACGGGTGATCAGCCGGCAGCTCGTACACACTAGCAGATGAATCAATATATCTACATATATATTGGCCATCTTCTGTGCTGCACAGCTGACGCAATGTCTGAGAATGACTTTGTTCACAGACATACTGGGGCTACACACCTGCCAAAGTGCTCGCGATTTATTGACCATTCGATTGAACGCCCAATATATTGCCCAGTGTGTACCCAACTTTAGAAACCTATCCTAATTTAAATAGTAGGTTGCATATTTTATGTTAAAAGATCACACCTAACATACAACCTATTTTATATCAATAATGATAAACCCAACCATTTCTAAAAACTAATCTTGTACTTGATTTCCAAAATTTTTTTATGCATATGACCATCCCATGTATCCATCATATGGACTTGTACTCTCTTAATAATTTTCATGTGTCCATCCCCAAACTTTAATGAAACATGTTAGGTACAGTATATTAATTTTATTTCACACTAGCTGAACTACCCGGCGTTGCCCGGCTTTAAATCTTGAAGTTATTAAGTTAGGCATCCCGTACCAATTGCCACCCCTCTGTGAAGTTTTCATCCAAATTCATCCAGTGGAAGGCCCAGAACAGACTCCCTGGGTCAAAGTTCTGCCCAGCGTCCCCTGGTCAAAGTTCTGCCCAGCGTACACCAAAAGGAGGTCCGAACGGGACCCTAACCCCCTAAAACCTGGCCAGGATCCCACTCGATCACCTCACATTGGTTTCATCCTAATTGGTGTAGAGGTGCCTGAATGCATAACCGGACAGACAAACAGACCAATGAATTTTATATATAAGATAGAGGAGCATCTGACACCACAGTTTTCCTAAATCAGTTTGACAATAGCCTACATTACTACTCTGTGCTGTAGGAGGATCCTGCTCCTTCTACTGTCTGTCTCTCAGTGTGTGGCATCCTTGTGGCTTCGTTCCTTCCATCACATCATAGCACTGTCACATGCAACACAGGGCCTAATTCAGACCCGCTCGCGAGCGCTGAACGCTCGCAAGCGAGTCGATGTTGGCACAGTGCGTATGCGCACTACGGAGGCGGGTCCGTCATGCGCATGTGCGAGACCCGTCTAGCGACGGGCAAGCCGTCGCTCCGGGTCTCGCTACAAAGGGGGCGTGCTGTCGATGGTGAGTGACAGCACGCCCCCTTTGGTAGGTGTGCTGGGGGCGTGGCTGCCCAGACGGAGGCGTTCCCCTGGGGCCGGCCCCACTGACATCACAAGTGATGTCAGTGGGAGTGCTCTCAGCTCTGATAGAGCCGAAAGCACTCCAGGGCTTGCGGCAATGAGACCCTACCACAAGGGTCTCGTCACAAGCCCGATGGTCATGATGGTCTTGACCATCGCGACCATCTTTTTGGCCGCTCGCTATAGCTGTGGGTGGTCACCCACAGCTATGCGAGCGGCCAGGAGGCCGCTCTAAAATCAGGAAGGACGGCCATGATTCAGAGCGAGCGCTCTGTCAGAGCGTCTGGCTGTGAATCAGGGCCTCAGTCCATAGCTCCCTCCTGCCTTCATCCCCCTCCTCACTTCATGACACTGTTCCTGTCACATGCAGGACTTGTCCTCACTAACATAATCATATAAGGAAAGAGGTCACCGCCTCCTACAAAATCAGCTCACTGGGCTTGTGACAATCCTTCAATCCTGAGCTGAGTAATTAGTATTATGATTTAACTCTATCTGGCTTTTAACTTGAATATTACAGATCACTTTATGGTGGTGTTCTGGGGTGGGTTGGTTGCATTGGCCCGGGGGGTCCCATGTTCTGGATTTGAACCTTAGGATTGTTAGGTACCCACCTGATGAGGTCACCGTGACAAGGTAGGTGGGCTTGCATTATTGGCCAAACGTGCTAAGAACCTCATTTCTACTCCATGTTAAATTGAAGAGTTTATTACAACCATACTTGCCGACATTCTGGCTGCTCCCTGCGGGTGGCGGCAGCCAGGTCGGCATAGCGGGGGGCATGGCGCAGCATAAGGGGGTGCAGTTGGGGATATTATCCGGCATTAGGGGCAGAGCGGGGGGACATTGTGTCATTTTGGCCACGCCCCTGCTACACAGTGCCAAGATTACCGGCATGATAATGTGATTCAGCAGGGGTTTGTGTGGAAGTTGCCTGGGATTCGGGGGGGTCGGCTGGGAGATTTACCTGATTTCCAGGGGGCCGGGAGCACCACACGATTTTTAGGAGACTTCTGGCCGAATCGGAAGAGTAGGCAAGTATAATGCTAAGTGTTCTGATTATCAGTATTCTTAGAGCATAGAGTGTGCACCTGCATTTACCTTTTTTATGTGTGGTACTACAAGTCTCAGCATGGTAGCACCTCTTATTATGTTTAGAAATAGGTTGCAGTCCAAGGGCCCCCCCTCCCATCTCCTGATGAGGATGGTAAATCTACATCCTAGGTTCACATAGTCCTGGGGGATGCAGTTATCAGACCAGTGGACGGCATGCCGCCGGTCTGAATCCCGACACTGAAAGGCCAACACTGGACTTAAGATAGGCATCGAAATACCGACACCTATTTTAATCTCTACACCGGAATCCAGAAGGACGGCAGCCTGAACGAGGTAAGTCTGGGGCGCCCTTAGAATTAGCCATGGGGGGAGTGTTAGGTTTAGGCAGCATAGCTGGGTTACGGTTAGGGTTTGGGGGGGGGTTAGGGTTAGGCACCCCTATGGGGAGGGTTAGGGTTAGGCACCACTGGGGGGGTTAGGGTTAGGCACGACGAGGGGAGACAGGTTTAAGCAGTAATGGGAAGGGTTGGGGTGTGGTGTGGGGAGGGTTAGGGTTAGGCTACAAGAAGGGAGGGTTAGGGGGAGAAGGGTAAGTATACTTACCCAACCCCTGTCGGGATACCAACCATCGAGATGGCGCTGTCAGTATTTTGACAGGAGGCACCCCTATAGCTGGCATTACATACCGATTTTTGTCCTGGGCTTAGAATTGTTGACTTACATCTAAAGCACTTTCACACTATTAAGATAACAGTTTTTATGTTGTGTATAAAATCATTTATTATATACACAGCATAAATATTTAGATACTCACACAAGTATTATTTTGATTTATGTTATAAAATGAAACACAGTGGGCGTTGTTGGGACAATGGAGCAGTACAACATTAGGGAAGGGGCAGGGACATGAACAGAAAAAGTGGCTTTGTGGGGTAACAAAATGTAAGTCTGTGACTGCTTATAAATTAAGATGACCAATGACCAATTAAGATGTTGTGGATAAAGAAGCCATCTTACTTCTCTTTAAGTATCCTTTAACATGCATCTGATCATTATTCGCAGCTGTCCTCCTACAAATCATTATCTCCTTTTCAAAATCTATCTGGATGGCATACTGACCTCCAGCAGGTCATCTGATGGCAGAGGGGGAAATAAATAAGGAGGATCTTACACAGCTCACATGGGTGTTCCAAAACCCTGTGGTCACTACATCATGTGCCATGTGAGTAGCTGTCTGGCAAAACAAGCTAAGGAAAACTTGTATTTATTATACTTTTTTCATGGGATTGATGCTTTAAACCCAACAAAGGTATTTTTTGTTAGGTAATTTGCTTTTCACATTATGTGTAGGCAGGCCTGATTTAAACATTACACACATCTATGTTTGACAAAAGGAAAATTGCAGGAACAGTAATTTTCATAGTTAAAACCTTTTAAAATGTTTACAGAACATCACAACTTAAAAAAAAAAAACTTTCGGAGAATAATGTGCTCCCACGGTATCTGTTCTATAATCACTTCTTTGTGTTCTGTACTTCTAAGAGGTATCTACGAGAACCCGGAATTACTACCCACAACATTGCCTTCATCACAGTCATTATTATTATTTAGACAACAACCCCCAGTGTCATTATCTTTTTCAAATGAGGGCCTCATTTATCAACAAGTGATATTCTTGTCTCGTTACTAATCTTTAAATGGTGCTGCAACCGATCAGCTCCTGTCATGTGTTTGAACAGTTACAGTTAGGAGCTGATTGGTTAGAGCACCATTTAATATAGTAACCAGTGATAACAAGAATGTCACTTGTTGATAAATGAGGCCCTCAAAGTCATATTCTTCATTGTTTCAATACATACTGTAGGTGTTATTCTTCATTATCTCCATCATAGATAATTTATAGACGTCTGTAAATTTGACTACTGATTGGGTTTGCGGCTACCTCACCTTTTACTTACTCAGAAAAGGGACTTAGGGGCATATGTATCAAAGCTTGATGAGAGATAAAATTGTGAGATATACAGTATATCACCAACCAATCAACTTCTAACTTACATTTTGCAGGCTGTGTTTAAGAAATGATAGTTTGGAGGTGATTGGTTGGTGATATATATTTCACAATTGTATCTCACATCAAGCTTTGATACATATCCCCCTAAATGTAATAGGGTGTGAGTTTGGCGCTACACTCAAATTTTTTTACAACTCGCACATGTAATAGGATGCAAGAACATGGAAACTTGCTTATTACTCACATTTCCACAATTCTCAATTTTGAAACTCGCATCCAGATGTTTTCCCATGGAAAACATATAACTCGGCCAATATAATAGAGTTTTTAACTAGCACAGAATTACTTACATAAAACTCGCAAAATAATTGACCTGCTTCAGGCTAACAAGATTAGACTGAGTAGGTGCGAGTTTGACAGAAGCCTTCACAGATCAGTGAGATTCGTGAAGGATTCTGTGTGTAAAAATCTGAAAAAGTGTAAAAGTGAAAAAAACAATAACAATGTGGAGTCCCCCCCTAAAAGCACAACCAGCACCGGGCTGTGTGAGCCAGTCCAGAGTGTGAAAATACAGGGGAAAAAAAGACACAGGCGTCCCCCATATTTTAAACAACCAGCAGCAAGCTCAGTAACCCGGTCCTGGTTATGGAAATACGGGGGACAAAATGAGTAGGGGATCCCCTTATTATCCCCAACCAACATCGGACTCTTTCTAGCGGGGGTGTAATGCGGTAGCTGTGGGACCCGCTTCACAGGTTCCCCCTATCAAAGCTTTCGCACCTCACACTAGCTAGCCCAGGGTTTCCTGGGGAGACTTCATTAGTGGGAACGGCTAGATTATTCAAGTGCATTTCCACCACTGAAACCTCTCTCAGCCAAGGAACATTCAGCCAATGCATTTCTATGGGAAATGCAGCGGCTGGAGCATCATTCGGGAAGTACCATCCTAAGAGGACAGTACTATGTCTGCTGGGTCTGCTCTTGTTTTGTATTTTTTATTTTAAGAAGACCTTGGATGCCTACAGAGAACAAAGAGGGCTGGAACCAAGGGGTAGGTATGTTTTTTTTTTTTACAGGTATCGATCTGGATTCTACTGAAGAAGGGGACAGACCAGTGCTAGGGACAAGGTTACTATGTAGTGTGAGTGCAGGTGAGTCTGAATGAATGAGTGTATGTGTAATAAAATATTAAAACCTTCGCTGTGTGTGTCTTTTTGTAATATTTCTTTTGCAGGTGAACTAGAGGTACCAGCGGGCCCTTAATGCCCCACATGTTGGTACTTGTGGTTCTCCAAGTACCAGCATGTGGGAGAGGCTTGCTGGGACCTCTAGTTCTCCTGTAAAGGACAATATTCTAACTCTTTTTTTCACAATCAACCCAGCACCCACCGCCTGGGGGTGTCGGGCATAGCTGGAAACCCCTTATCGGCCTGGGGATCCCTGGAGAGGGGGAACCCCTTTATTGAGGGTCCCCACCTCCCCAGGGATCCCTGGCCTGGGCTGACTAATGTGGGGTGTGAATGCTTTGGCCAAGGTATGCCGTGAAGTCAGACCACAGCTGCGGCATTACACCACCGCTAGAGTCCGGTGCTGGTTGTGGATAATACTGGGAACCCCTACTAATTTTGTTCCCCTTATTTCCACAACCAGGACCAGCTCACAGAACCTGGTGCTGGTTGTTGAAAATACAGGGGGGACGCCTACGTCTTCTCCCCCCCCCCCCCCCGTGGGACTTTTCACAGCCAGGGCTTGCTCCCCCGTGTAATTTTTTAAAAATGTTTACACTTTATTAGCTTTTTACACACAGAAACCTTCATGGATCTGTGAAGGCTTCTGTCTAACTCGCACCTTGCAATGAAAGTTGCATTACATGGTGCGAGTTTACCCGCAGTTTAATTCGCATGCACTCGCATGGCAGTCAAACTCGCACCCTATTGCATTTGCAATGCGGAACAAACTAGCACCTTCAAAATGAGCAAGAAGGTGCAAGTTTATATTCACACTAAAACGCGCACCTTATTACATCTCGCCCAAGGAGTTTATACTCCAAGTTTCCATTCTATAATTTATAGTTTTCCATATCGCTGCCATCGTCACTAAAAATTACATTTTCACTGTATGATTGTGAAGTTTATTATTTGTACTAGGATTGTATCATTGTTTATCACATGAGATTCGTAGTCCATGGTTACCATTCATTTATTAGACTATAGGCCTATATCTTGCATTAGTAATTTAAGAAATGTGCCAAGTGGCTTTTGCCCCTTTAATGGAATGTGTGTATGAGTCATCGCCGGTGATTTATATTGGGTCAGGCAAGAAATTCCGTAGTTATTCCCTAGCAGATCTTGCAAGTTAACACAACAGTGTCCTCCATTGATCACCCTTCCCCTAATCACAGATATAAGCAGTATGTACACACTGCATATCACATACAGGCCCTTAAAGGGACCAGGCTCTGGTACTTTTCGAGGGGCATGCACTAATCGCGGGAGACGCGGCGATGCCCCTCTTTAAACAACTAAATAAAAAAGTATCTGCAGCGCCGCACGGTGAAGAGGGGGCTGTTTGAGCCCTCAGCCAGGGTCAAATCCAGGGGGTGGGAGGGAGCAATCAGTTTGATCACTCCCACCCCCGCACAGGAGTCTGTTGCTGCTCCCCCCTCTCTTTTTTAAACCTAAATCATAATGACAGGCTATTAGTAGAATCATGTTACTAAACATTGGCCCTCATTCAGACCCACTCGCAAGCGGGCGCACGTACGTTAGGCGTACGTACAAAATTATTTAAATTCAATGGCTCGCTCGTATTTTCGTTCGCATCTAAAATTCCTCCCTAAACTCAGGCGACCCCTCCTCTAACTAACGAGCGTGCGAAATAGCGAGCGTACATCCCCGAAATGGCTTGAAGGGAACGCACGCACAAGTGAAACCGGAAGTGGCCTTGTCAGATGTCGATTACCTGCTCCTTTATTCTGCCTACCTCCCTCAATCGTATCATGCCAATCAATGTATCAATTAGCTTAATTGTTTTTTTTTTTTCAACACAATGCAAGAAACTTTACTCTTGTCCGTGTTTGTGTTTACCCGCAGAATACGTACGGATGGAACATTCGCTTTTATTGTTCAAAAAACATGTGAACCACAATTAAACAATTGTTCTATTGCTGTGGATCCCCGCATATTTTCCGGGGTTCATTTCTTTATTTAAATTTGCAAACGCATGTCACTGCATCAAGCCTATCATAACTCTCCAGAGATTTCTGGCCCTGTTGAACACATGACTCATACACTAACCAATAAAATTGCTCCTGTTAATTTCCAAAATACATTAGCCAATCAGAAATTTTTTGCACACTTTATCAAAAATGTTTTGTATGAAAAACTCCATTGCCATCATGAGAGCCTGCGCATTCACCAGACGCGAGCTGCTGGTGCTTACGGAGGTGATGGATCGCCGTATCACCAGCCAGACTCCACCCATCACCAACCGGCAGAAGCGCTCCGCGTATGCGGAGGCACAGTCCCGCCTGCGGTCCTTGGGTTCACGCCGCAACATCGGGCAGCTGGAGCGCAGGTGGTCAGACCTGCAACGGCGAACGCCCCGCTTGCTGGCATGCTTTCGCATGCAGATCCTGGAAAGTAAGTGTTATGTATTGTGGTTTTCATGTTTGTGTTTGTGGGGCAAACTGCGTGTGCATGTTTTCCTGTCTGTCCTATTTATTATTTGTCCTCATATCTGCGTGTGCATGTTTTCCTGTCTGTCCTATTTATTATTTGTCCTCATATCTGCGTGTGCATGTTTTCCTGTCTGTCCTATTTATTATTTGTCCTCATATCTGCGTGTGCATGTTTTCCTGTCTGTCCTATTTATTATTTGTCCTCATATCTGCGTGTGCATGTTTTCCTGTCTGTCCTATTTATTATTTGTCCTCATATCTGCGTGTGCATGTTTTCCCTCTATTTCTGTTTTTTTCATTCTACTCCTATTTGCATGTTTTTTGTTGGTGTTTTTTTTTTTTTTTATTTGGGCCCCGGATTTGCCCAGAAACTAACCTCAACTTGTTTGACATATTTTAGGAGGACAGCCAAGACTACGCCGTCACCGTCCGGCCAGACGGCGTTCCTGGCCACTATCCCCAACCCCCAGCCAACACTCCACCCCAAATATTTCCCCATTACCCCACTCCTCCCCAGCCTTCCAAGACCCTCTCCCGGAACTGTCGGGCCTCCTTCCCCTCCGTCCCACTTCCCCCTCTCCTCCACCCACCCCTCTTCCAATTACCCCCTCCCCGGAGTCCGTCATTACCCCTCCCCGTTCTTTGGGGAATGAAGGCTCCTCCGAGGAAGAACATGGAGGGACTTCCGGAGCTCCCGTTTTGGCTCCCGGTATGTTTTTCTTTCACATTTTTTTTAACCACAAACTGTTTGTATGTAATCATGTGTCGTGCCTTTATTCGTGCTTGTTTGGTTTACTTTTGGTGATTTAGCAGTTTGCCTTTACCTCTTCCTGCTGATTTCAACATACACATATCACACCTGTGGGAATTTGTACACAGGCCTTGTATTTTTGGCAGCACCCCCTTTTTGTTTTTTTTGTTTTTTTTTAGGTTTAGGAGTGATTTCGTTGTGTTTTTGTTTTTTTAATGTGGATTCCCTATTGTTTTATTAATCCACACACTTTTCTCACCCACAGAGGAACAGAGGCGTCGACAAGAGGTGGACGAATGTGTTGGCCAGATGCGCCAACATGTCATTGGCATTCTTGTGGGCCTTGACCGGCTGTCTGGCATCCTTCGCCAGTAGTTTTTTTTGTTTATTTTCGTTTTCTAAATAAATTTTTTAGTTCTAATATACGTTCTGGCTCATTCTTTTTTTCCAAAACAAAAATAGTTTTCCCTGACATAAGTAGACTGTTCCTGCAAGGATTTCCCTTTTTTAAAAGTTAGATTGTGTTTTGTATTTGTATGTTAAACAGCCACAAGAAACACATAACAGTAACAATGTCATTTCCCTTTTTGGGTGTAGTGTCAATTAGATATTTCGACATTTTACAGGTTCCTAGTTGGTGTGCAAGCTGCTTAGGCCAATCTTCAAAATCCAAAGGTTTGGACAGGCTTCCTTTTGGTGTGGGTTGGGAACCTGAAAACATATTTCAGTTTACATCAACTGGTGTCAGTACTGGATTACCCCTTAGTCAAATGTAAGGTGTGTTAACCTGGTTACACTTGCTGTTAACGTCCAAAAAAAGGAAGACCATTTCACTCTCCAAACATTTATTCACAACATAAATGAGAAATCAAAGTGGTCACTCCCAAAAAAAAAAAACAGTGATAATCTCAAATACAACACATAATAAATAAAATATTTAAATAAAAAAAACAATCAAGAACTGGTTGACGAAGGACCATGCCAACATGATTCCACAAACATGGCGTTGCGATATGGGTTCCAGAATATATGCCCAAAATCACCAGATCCAGGTTTGGTAAGGGTAGCAGGAAGTAGTGAGCGTTGGATTGGCAAAGATTATGTGAACAAACAGAAGATGGTGAAAAAAATAAAAATAAATTAGATGTTCGCAAACAAACACAAACACATTAGGTATAAACACTGTAGTTTTGGTCAAACTTACCTAAAAAATCTGGCCACCACATCATCGCGTATGGCCCCCCCACATACTGACCTCCGACCAACCTCGGGGGGGCCATCCTCAGGTAAGGCATCCTCTGGCTGCATTGGGACACCACTCCTTATGGCGATGTTGTGAAATATCCCACACAGGACCACAATTTTCGACACCATATCCGGCAAATACATGAGCTCGCCACCAGAGCGGTGGAGGCATCTGAATCGGCCTTTTAAAAGGCCGATACAGCGCTCCACCACTTGCCTGGTGGCTGTAAGTGCGGAATTATACTCACTTTGTGGGCCTGGTGTGGGAGCCAAATAAGGAGTGAGCAGCCAGGACATGCAAGGGTATCCACTGTCTCCTGTGAAAAATAAGAGACAACATCAGGAACACTGTGTATCAAGCTTAACATTGTTATGTACTAAAGGTCTCCACTTACCCAGAAGCCACGCATCACCAGCTTGTAGGTTGGTTAATTTCTGCCATATCCCTGATTGCCGGATGACGAAGGAGTCATGTGCACTTCCTGGTAATTTAGCATTCAGGGACAGGATCTGGAGGGAGGCATCACATACCACCATTACATTCAGGGAGTGATAGTGTTTCCTGTTTCTAAATATTGCCTCCAGCCGTGCTGGAGGCTGAAGTGGTATGTGAGTACCATCCACAACCCCTATGATGTGTGGGAAGCCAGCTATTTGGTAAAAATTGGCCTTGGCCACACTAAGGGCACCCATATCCAAAGGCATTTGAATAAAATGATGGAGGTGCTTGAAAAGTGCCTCCATCACTGCCCTCAGGATTCGGGAAAAGGAGGATTGGGAGATGCCCGCCACTATTCCCACCGTTGTTTGAAACGATCCTGAGGCACAGAAATGTAACACCGCCATAAACTGCGTCAGTGGTGGTATTGCTGTTGGACTGTCAATTTGCCGCTCAAGATCACTTTCTATTAATGAGAGAGTGTCTATGATGATTTTGGGAGGTAGACGGTAGCGTCTTAAAACCTCATCATCGGGCATTCAAAAAAGGGTGACACGTGTTCGAAATATCTGGGGCCTTGCATGCCTACGATGCCTACGCCTGGGATGAGATTGAGGTTGGTCGGCTTCCGGGAGCATGGCCAGAACAATCCGCCCCAGATCAACCTGAAATTCAAAGATTTCAAAGTAAGGCTTTTGACCCACCCCAAAACTATATTAAAACAACTTAGCTTGATGATACCATCCATTGCTGCTTACATGCCGGGGTATTGTCATGATACGTCCAAACTGAAAATAAACACCAAAATTACTTGACACATTTCACTCTGTGCATTTTTGTTTATAAATTTTGTGCTAGACCAAAGTTAAAATATGCCAAACACCCATTTAGCAAAACCGCAAAGCGACATTTAACACAGTACATCAAAACGGGTCGAAATGTTGGCTCAAAAAGCGAAAGATAAACCACCAAAAAGTTAGAATGATTATTAAGCTGTTAAAAATGCGCTAATTAGTTCGCTAATACAAGTCACAAGAGTAACTACTAAAAATGCGCTAATTAGTTCGCTAATACAAGTCACAAGAGTAACTACTAAAAATGCGCTAATTAGTTCGCTAATACAAGTCACAAGAGTAACTACTAAAAATGCGCTAATTAGTTCGCTAATACAAGTCACAAGAGTAACTACTAAAAATGCGCTAATTAGTTCGCTAATACAAGTCACAAGAGTAACTACTAAAAATGCGCTAATTAGTTCGCTAATACAAGTCACAAGAGTAACTACTAAAAATGCGCTAATTAGTTCGCTAATACAAGTCACAAGAGTAACTACTAAAAATGCGCTAATTAGTTCGCTAATACAAGTCACAAGAGTAACTACTAAAAATGCGCTAATTAGTTCGCTAATACAAGTCACAAGAGTAACTACTAAAAATGCGCTAATTAGTTCGCTAATACAAGTCACAAGAGTAACTACTAAAAATGCGCTAATTAGTTTGCAAATACAAGATAAAAAATGGACTTACCAAGAGCAAATATCTAAGATGCAAAATCAAAAGGTCTTTGGGGTTGAAAATAAACAAAATCTAAAATAGAAGAAATTAGGGATCCAAAAATTACAAAATATACGAAACACAATGAAACAACAATTGAACAAAAGTTAGACTTCACAAAACTTACCAAATCAAGAAACGAGGTCCCAAAAATATAAACCAACAAAGATAACGGAAAATAAAATGCAAATCTAACCAACAAACGAATCTCCAACCTCCAACTCCTTTCTACGCAATCAATAAACTCCAGCCAAGATAACCTCCAACAATCCAAAAACGCCACCTCGACTTGAGACACACCAAGCCATAAATAGTGTTTAGTTTCCCGCACAAATTAAGGAGGGATCATAGGGCCGCACAATCAATGATGCGGCCGCAAAATAAGGACGCATGTATAAATACGTCGCGAAAACACATTCAAATTCTGGTGTATTTCTTGTTTGGACCTCAGACATGGCGACAGACCAGGGAAAAAATGCCCAAGAGTCAGGCGGTAAGTCTTTCATGCATTTTCTATCAACGATTAATTGGAAACATAAGATTAGGCAAGTTGTGATTTTGTGAATTCTGTAAATTTACACAAATAGGTGAGGAGGATGACATGGAAGAGGCTGCTGGGCCCAGTATTCCGGCCAAAGCGGGCAAAAAAAAAAGGCAGCCACATTTCACAAGAAAGGAGATGGAGGTTTTGATCCAGAAGTGTGTGGACATCCTGCCACAGGCAGACAGGAATATGAGTCTAAGCCAGAAGTGGAGAATGTGGGAAGAGGTAGCCGTTGCTGTCAATAGAGTGGGTGATTATGTCCGTCTAGCCCGGGATGTCAAACGGCGGTAAGTAAACCCTTGCCCCCCCTAAAAACAAACCCCATTTTAAACCAAAGGATAATGGCTTCCATTTTTCCCCACAGATGGTGCGACTTCAAATATCGCCTAAAGCAAAAACTCGCGGACAGGGCTAGGCATGCAAGGGGGACAGGTGGGGGTCCCACC